>MOOZ01000147.1:150392-162538 GCA_002930495.1 Cecropterus lyciades
AGGAGGGTAATGTATTTCGAGATTAAGTATGTTCATTTTTTACTCTATTTGCTTGACAGCTTTTAATATACGAATTACGTTGGAAGTCTTAATTGTGGGAAAGTATGTCTTTCCCACAATTAATATACTTTATTTATACAGTTATATACTTTAAGATAAAGCGCCTGCAATCAAACAAAAAAGGAGGCACATAACAATATGGATATCAAATGAAAGCTAGTGAATAGATAATTAAATTACAACATCATTGATATTAATATCTTTGAATGAATTATTCAAAATAAGTAAAAATATTAAAACAAAATTGTAAAATAACAAAAATTGTAACTGAAGGTAAAAAGAAGGTGCTGCAAATGGGGACAAATAAAAATATATAAATATACCAAAACCAACGTTTAATTATCCCTTGTCTTAAATAATTTTAAATTAACACAATCACACACATGTTAGAGAGTTGCGTAAAATATTCTCAAAGGTGAGTGAATTTCATTATTGTGATTATGCCCTAAACCTTCATATAATCGTCATAAGTTGTTGATGAAGACTGCCTAATATGTACGAATACCTTAAAATGCAAAAGAATTATAATATTATGCAAATAAGTGTATATCATACGTTAAAAATGAGTCGGTTTCCTTATCAGGCTTAACATCCGTTATACAACGAAATTATCATAAATTGCGATTCTGCTATAAGTCTGCGTTTTTCTGTATAGAGATAAATAGTTTTCGTAGAATCACTTTATTCAGTTTATTCCTTTATTCAAAATTATAAATCCTTAATATAATATGTATTTATCCGTATATGCAAAAACCATAATTACGACATAAGGTATAAAAACCAAATACCAGTGGAATAAAATTTAATCCATAATTGAAAATGTTGATGACTTTTGCATACATTATTATAATTCTTTTAAATATCCCACTTTTAAGTGCTTCTTTTAAAAGTGGAGCTTAAATTTTAGAGTGCATTAAAATTGTAACGTTTTTTATAAAAAATAAAGTAGCAAACTAACATTTGGTTTATATAATCTAAGTGGTCGCTTCCGCCTATAGACATCGGTTGCCCACCACGGATGAAACAATAGCTCTCTCTTATGCCGATCAAAGAAGAGTTACTACTTCTGAGGACTAAGATGATCGCCCTAATAAATATGTATTTACCACTCCACTGACACACAAGAGCTGATAAGAATAAGTATGGCCATAAAAACTATACTACCGTACTAGAACTACCTTTTGAACCTATCAGGTTCAACATTGCCTATCAGGGTTACAACATAGTTCATGTTAATACTATTAAGGGGTTTCCTACGGAGGAAGTCCCCTTGCAGTAGGGAGCCAAATCTACGCCATCCGCCCGACTGGCTGCCTAAACTTTTAAAAACACAGCTGAAAATTTCATAGAACAATGTATATATGATAATATATCAAAAATCCGCATCAGAATGCGAACAATTATTTATTTTAACAATGTTCCCCACAGCACATATACGGCCATTTACGTGTAAATTTTAGACAGATTTTGATAATCCTGACATCATCCAAGATACAAATGAGCGTAGATACAAGTAATTTAATGGCATGATTAGAATTAAATGGTGATTAAATTGCATAATAATTTATGTTACTGAACAAGACTGCTTCCTATGGTAATTTTTTGCATAATAATAAAGTACAAATCAACGTAACAAAAACAATATCTAAGAATATGGAAATGAATGGCTTCCTTTCCGAAGATTTAAATGTGAACGGCGCTGGTATACGGAGTGACTCCGTCATTGTATATGTGCATCGTAAAACACCTGGTGCTACAGACCGTCAGTGTCAGGCGTCAAGGACAGGCAGATCATTTCTAAGATTAAACTTTTTCATTAGACGAATGGAGTGATATCAAAACATTAGTAGCACAAACTACCATTCTGTAGATAAACATATGGAGATGGGTCTTGTATGATCATGAAGAAATGAAAGGGCTATTACAGTGTTTTAAGTGGTCTGCATTCACCATTCAGCGAAAGGATTTGTTGTCTTGTAGCAGAAGGATGTTGTTTTGTACGTCTTTACACGCCCTTCTTCAAACTGGTTCATTTCATAGCACATGCTCTTATCTCGTAGGGAGAACTTTCGATAACTTTATATCATTATGCCAAGTGTCTAGAGAATCGGAGCTTCATGTCTAAACAGCTGTTTAGATAAACATTTAAAATTCTTTTTTTTTTGTGACGGAACAAACGAAAAACAACAACTTTGTTGACAATTTAATAGCATTTGTTACGCCATATGCTCGACGCGGTGTTTGTGGATCTTCTTTGAAATTTACGTTTAAGTTTAGGTTTTCTAGTCCTAATAGATGTTGAAAACACTTAAAAATTTAAAACGATTTTTTTTGTTATTAACCTACAAAGAACACAATGTTGTACAAATTAAACACCCTCCAATATAAGTATAGTGTATAAAATTATTTATTAAGTATCATATTGTTCAGTATAACAGGAAGAATTGTTTTTGAAATGACTAATAAAATTATTTTAAGGTATGAATATAACTAATATGTATCAATAATTTTATTATGTACCGCACTTGGGTACTGGTCATCTAGAGTCTGTATCTAACTTAAAACCTTTTCAACTAAAATGATTTTAATGGCATGACTATATTGGACAGAAATGATGTCATATAGCACGAGCATGACACTCCTTGTGAATCTAATTTGGTAACAAATAAAACATGTTTTTTGTTTTTTCTACAAGACGTGATTTTGCACGATTAATGTTCGTACAAGCTTATAAAATTGCAAAATCTAATCAAATCACCCGGAGGTCAAAGTGATTCTTGGCGTAGAGCCGAAAGCGCATTTGGCTGCTGCGGTTTTTTAATAATCTGTTACTATGCGTTTATGATGTAGATAGGTATAATCTGTGTTCAAAGCCGGGGAAATGCAAGTCGGCTGTTGTCAAAGTAGTGTTATGAAGACGAAGGCAGCGCAGCGGCTAGTGGCTGGTCGATCCGCGTCGGTCGGGTCGCTAAATTTGTCGGTGACGGTGCGAGGGGCCTGCGGTGGGGCGGGACTATTTTCGTCTGGCGGCCACGTTTGGAAAATGCGCGGTGACGTCACGATCCTCCACGGCGATGGCATCATCGAGCCGCGACACGCACTGGCCGACTTGCCAAAATATCGCGCAAGCTCCCCGCTA
The DNA here is from genome assembly GCA_002930495.1 of Cecropterus lyciades. Classification (NCBI taxonomy): domain Eukaryota; kingdom Metazoa; phylum Arthropoda; class Insecta; order Lepidoptera; family Hesperiidae; genus Cecropterus; species Cecropterus lyciades. Next base: position 153,592 of record MOOZ01000147.1, read on the forward strand.
TCAACTTTATTTTGGTCATTGTTCGGAGATGTGCCTCTCCCTCACGCGGTGTGTTGATGGATTGGAATTACGAATCTTGTTTATGGCCTTGGATTACGACTTTATTATTTTCATAGTAAAAGCTTGCGATTTTAAAATATATTTTGCGTATTTCTTTTGTCGATTTTTAAATAAACCATAGACAATACAAGATTAACTTTTGGCCCCTATTACTACGCTATATGGTGTAAAGTTTATGTCATGTAAGATACATTTACATTTAGTTTTGCATTTTATCGCATGCAGCCTCTCCAAGTCTTAAAATATCAATCTGAACCCAATTTGCTGAATGAAACGCAAAAAGCCAGTTCTTTATAATATAAACAATAGATACGCTTGTCACAATTCTGCATTTTTATTAGATTTATTTTTTCATTATCTTCTTGAAGGTGTAATTTAAACAGGTCATGTTCTCATCATTATTTTTAAGGGTATTTTAACCCTTTTAGATCACTGAATACTTAATACTTAATCATGATCCAGGCCTAAAGTAAGATGTTTTTAGATGTTATCACGATTTTCAGAGGGATTGAATCTGGAAACGTTTATCGTTCAATGAAATTGCAACAAGCATCAGCATCAGCACATTATCTGATCTTTATGATTACAGTATACTTATAATTGTATTACTCATTATCAAAATCATTATTTGACATAAATTAAACGTAAATAATCTTTATAGGGGTTGAAATATAAAAATAATGTTTATATCTCCTATGATTGTAACGAGCTTTCAACCGCGTGTTCGTTCACAGTCAAGGAATGATGACAAAGCAATAGTTAATTACGAGGTCAAAGGTTTCAATATACACCATGCGTAGAACTGTCCTTCTTATTTGAGATGAAAACAAAAATCATACAATGTTATTTTATACATTAAAGAAACTCATACTAAAATTCTACCTTCCAATTCTTTATCATCTATACTAATATTATAAAGAGTTTGTTTGTTTGTTTGAACGCGCTAATCTCAGGAACTACTGGTTCGATTTGAAAAATTATTTCGGTGTTAGATAGCCCATTTATCGAGGAAGGCTATAGGCTATATATCATCACGCTAAGACCAACAGGAGCGGAGCACCAATGAAGAATGTTTCAAAATCGGCTTTTTTTTCCAATGAAAGCTTCCGCTGCATGCGCTGCGTAAACGGTTAAAATTTCGTAAAAAATATGTATGGCAGAATTGATCCTCTTTAAATGTTCTAAAAAAAAAGTCGACAGCATATGTCTATCTTTTCACGTAAACTCACTGTACCCTTTTATATGCTAACCGAATTTGTTTTCATAATTATAATATTTATTCTTATCCAAATAAATACATAAATTAGTTTTCTTTGTAGTAACTAATACGCGGGTGAAACCGAGGGGCGCAGCTAGTGTTATATATTTGCCAAACTGAATTATCAGTTCTTCCACTATTTCCACTTATATTTGCTTACTTCTCCAAATTCTAAGTTCTCGCCCCTTGTAAAATGAAACTACAATTTTTGTTTACGTCCCCGGAAACGACGGTCATACAGCAAGACCGGTCAAGCTAAATTTCAATTTTACTGTAAAATATTTGAAAAATTATAAAACTAGATCATTATTTCAATTTAAAATAATTTATTTCAATAAGGATCAATTTGTGGTTTTAACCCGTTCATGTTAATAATTTTTAAAACACTAAAAAGTAGGTATTTGTGGGTTACACATAAATATAAACATGTTGCGAACCGTTACATAAGACTTTATCGTGACCAATAAATACGTTTTGCCACAGGTCTAACACGCAGTTTTAGCGTTATGTGCCTTAAGAGCTTATTCAAAAATGGGTACTTCCTACATACAATAGGCAGAAGCGCATTATTATATTTAATTATTTCAGAGATTGAAAGTTAGATACTTTTGTGTGTTCATATTTTATTGATGAAATGAAAATATCTTAAGTACATAGTACACATAAGGATAACAAGTTTGTTGATAAGCAGTTGCTAATAATAAAACGAACATTATTTGCAAAGAAAATTAATTAAAAGCACCATTTTATCTATTCATTAATTACCGTATTGATTTCATTAATCATATAATTAGTTAGGTATTGATTAACTTGCTCCTCCTTAAAAAAATAAGAAGCCTAGCATACGGACCTAAACCCGTTCAGAATTCATTGCAATATAAATAAAAGAAACGCTGCTTTGCAAGAATAACCGCACAATTCAAAATTTATTATTTCAAGTTAAAGATACAGTTTTATCTTTATTATATTATTTTAGAAATGAAAACTTAGGAGCTCTATTTGGTATTAATGGCCTTTTAGTTGTTATTATTTTAACTTTATTAATTAAAAAAGTTAAAACAATAATAACATAAGGTATAAACAATAATAAATACCTATATTGTTTAATTTTGGTCTAAATCTCCTGTAAAAGTTGCGTTTTTGTGTTGTGTTATTATTCATGCAAGGCAGCAAAATGAAGCTTGTAATGTATCAAGATCGTAAACGGATTTTATTTTGTGACGTTAACGAGTATGTTATGTATGTATGTTATTGTTGGCATGATTGATCGTCCCGCTAACAACGTCGCGGCTGCAGTTTGCATTGCTTATTTCGCTTATGTACCTACTACCTCTACCTTTGTTGCTAACGACATGACTTGCAACTTGGATACTGACTTTATTGTGTAATTCAATTGTTTTTGTATTTATAATAAAACCTAACAGCCACTGGCAGCTGGCGATAGAGCACAGTCCTCTTGTACATGTTAGGTAGCTTCGCAAGTCTAGCTTGTTTACTCAGCACTTCAATGTACGTATGTGATGTGTACCTCTTATGTGCGAACAGAAGGTACGTACCTGTTATCAGCGTTAAAGCAACAATGCGAGCCCCCTACCACGTTGTTTTCCACGTACTTCCGTGCAATACATCGGTGGTATTAAAGTTGGTGTTTCGACGACAATTTGGCGTGGCGCGTCATCGTTTGAGTTATCGTGGTAGCGGCCGTAGGGTCGGGCGCGCGCTATCGTTCGGCAATCGGCAGTCATCAGAGCCGCGCGACCAGCGCCGCCGCGTGGTACGTTCGTGTTCGGTTTCGCTAAACCGACTACCATGCAAGTTTATTTACAGTGACGTTAGACGTGAAACAAATTTATGAACATGGTGTTATTAATAGGAACATGCTATACATTTGTACACAGGTGAATAGAAACTGTTTTATTCTAAAGCAACGGCCGACCCCCGTATTCAACGAGCTTTATCTAATAGTGCAGGAATATGTAAATCTTCTGATCGCTATTTGCTGTACGTGTATTCACTATTTCATATGTTGATGTGGTAAATTTAACTACAGTGGGTGTTTGTACATGCTTACAATAATATTCTTGTAATATTTTGCTTCTACAGATTAGAAGGTAACTCAAGGCAGTTAATTTTGACGTTCCCACGTTAACCTCTGTAAGTAGCATAAAACAAATGAAACTAGCAAAATAAATGAAAATATACATAAATTTTGTTACCAACTTTTCTGTTAGATATATTTAAACATTATAATTATAAAGATAGTGATGCTGCATTGCGTAAATAAGATTTTGAACATTGCTGCTGAATAGTTGGGAATCTCACGTTTTTATTCTTATCGAATTTTATCGTCGATTTTATGCAGTTCGTTATATAAATATCAGATAATAAATTAGCTTTTAATCAATTAAACATTATTTCTAAAATATTTGCTTCGTATAGGTTGTTTTATGGTCGAAATTGTAAATAGGAAATAACGAATTTTATTCATGAATTCACTTGAAATTTAAAGTACCGTTAATAATATTACGTAATTACATAATCCAAGCACTTTAGAAACCAACGTTTAAAGTTAAGCCATTCCACTTTTGTATCGTTTTCATGATACGTATATAGTGGATCGATCAGATGTTGATAAACCTTGATGGTTTATCAACATCTAAGGACAACCTCATATAGAAGGTAACTTGTAATATTGATTTCTTTTGGTTTTATCAGGTGGCAGGTATGCTTGCGTTTCATTTTATTTGTATTGATATTAAGTCTTTAATAAAGACGATATTTATATGGAATGTTAGTAGTCTATAATATTGTTGGTTGGCCATGTATCATCAATAGGTACTAGTGACAACCAATACCTTTCTAATTATTTTGACAGTCCACCCATTTGCCTGATACTCCAACAGTTTGTGGAGTACTGGCAGATACACAAACTGACGGAATAGTGATATAATAATATGCCAATATTATCTTATCACCAGGATGACGAACTATCGAAGGTTTGACAGCGACCATAAATTATGGTTTTAGACTGATAGATACCCTACATTTATGACGTCCTGTAAACCTCCTTCGGCAAATATTTGCATTTAAATTGAAGGCACCCTCGACTTTTTGCAATTTGTGCGTAACAAGAATGACTAACATTTGTTTTAACGAAGGGAAAATTAGGAAAAGTACCTGTATGAATTAAAAATGTTTGTGTCTTTAACATTCAGTCGTATACTAAGTAGGAAACTTGAGATATTTGACCAACGTAGTGGACTACACATAGCTTTAGCAAACTTTAGCAAACAAACCCTCCTAACGAGGAAAGGACCGGGCAAACAGTAGGATACTAATAGATTAATGATGATGGTACAATAAAGTATGTCAGTTAGAAATAAAGCAAATGCGATGTGCCCGTAGGTACTTGGTAGTGTAATCAGCAGCGAGTGGTCCAGTTTCCCGGACCATCATTATCACTACTATACGACCAGAGTTGAATGACCACTGGAATATTTACAACAATTAAACGCTTCCATTAATATTATACTCTTGTTTTGTCTGCGGATTTGCTCTCGAAATACGATGATGTCCTGATATTTACTTGCGTTGCGTCTTCACGAATATCTTTGTCTTCGCCTTTAGCGGTAGCTTATCCTAGTGGAGAAGTTATTCTTCATGAATATATTTCGAATATTATCCATTGATTGTGTTTAATATTAATTGCAGCTTTGTGTTATAGTATTCTGTAGTTGTAATGTGTTTGAAAATAAGCTACTTTCCTATCAAGTTCTCTGTAGTATCAGTCCTCTGTAGGTCTTCCGATTAATTTGAGAACATGCATATTTACAAGTCACAAGTTATTTAGTAATAAGAATGAACTACGAAAACAAGAATTATTATAGATATACCTGCTGTACGTGACAACTGCAAACTTAATGTTGCTAATTGGAAATACAGACTGACAGACTGATAGAAATACATAACTATATAACCATGGTGGATTATACAATTATGTTCATAATAGCTACAAGTTTTACAATGATTTAACTTGTAAGAGTACATTTCGGTTACTTGACTTTGCACAAGATTCTGCATTTTACGTTTTTCGTACATTCACTGACCGTTACAATCGAACCGTTATAAGTGAATGTTGGCAGTACAGGCGATAGAGTTCTTCTTTTATATTTCTTATAAAATAATAAAACCGATCAAGGTGTAGGTATTCGTTTTTTATTAAAAATTGGGATTCTTCATAAGTGATTCGTTTAAACCAGTTTAGAAAATGGGATATAAGTTTAGAGTTTTAAATGCTGTTTTTAAATGTTCGTTGCGGGTATTAGGTGTTTGGGTATTCGTATTGCATTAGTGCTCGGCCAAGAAACATGTTAGATGTAAGTGTCAGTATAACATTGTGCGAAATTTGTCAAAATTCGGTACAAATTGCAGCGATATTTCGCGACCTTATAAGATCAGACATATTTGTTTTACACGCTGACGCTTGAAGCGTAGAGCGATTGACTGTTGAAACGAATGTATTGTGGCTCTCAGGTTTATAAGAAAAGCGTCAAGCGCGAATTATCTCGTAATTTTAAATAACTAGTTGACGTTATCATAAAGTTGAGCAATGTACTTATATTTACGTTACCAATTTTACACTTACGAGTATAACGGTATTATTAGGTGAGAAACATTCGAGGTACGAGGTCACTGTGATTACAAAAGACGTAATATTCACGTCGGACGAGAACTGAAGAGGTATATAAACTGACAAATCAGTATGTTTTTAATAGAAGTAGTAAATGACACCCCAACTAATGTTTAACGGGTCCCTATAGATATGTACCGACGTCAAATAGTATTAACATATACTATTCATATACCAGTCATATCCGAATTCGATCCAAAGATGCTTCGTTCCTTCCCTTTAAAATTAGTCAGTACATCTATTATTCGTATATCGTATTAGTCTGTAACTATTACCAGACATTTAAGCTGATGGCAGGAGCGCTGCAGTAATGGTTTAAGGATATACCGGGGTGGGTGTCTACTACTGCAATATAGGTAACGAAAATACGAACACCTTAATGCTTGAAATCAGAAGGTTTATCGAAGGTAGTAGTTGCTTTTCGTATTGAGTTACTTTTGAAAAGTACCTACCGATCCAACTATGATGTACATTTAATTGAACATTGGTGTATATGTATATCTCAATAGTATTTTCATATGTACTTATTTCTATTTTTATTTGATAAGCTAGATGGAAAGTCCCTAATCGATATTACATTTAAATCTAATCAATGTGCGCTTAATCAAAGCTTATTTCACTTGCATTCACATTGCAAAAGGCAACTAATAAATTCATGTAGCGATCCTGTGCATTTGAAATTCCTGAGAATGGCAGTTCGATTGTGGATATGAGAAGTTGTACGCAATTAAATTATCAACACATGCTATGGTGTGGTCATCACAACTCCCGTGGATCCAACACGGGCAGACGTCTAAATGATTCAGTTTGTTTCCTGGAAAAGAAAAAAAAAACATAATTTATATTCCTTGCCTTATTCTTTGTAAGTTAATAGAAGTGTATTGTAAAGCTTATTGCATGAATGTGTATATATACAAAGCGTAATTATATCTATATATACGCTTTGTATAGCAGCATCAGTACTAGCATCGTACCGACGTACATTCCAAGAAACATTCACATTATAATGCCTAGATGAACGGGGTGCACTCAAATTCAATGTCAAGCGAGTTTTAATTGTCATGACCAGGATATGCGTAATGTCACATACCTGGCGCCCGCTTGAGCCATGTGTTGAAGTTACTCTAATGTAACCAATCTACTTGCTGACAACGCGCGTGTAGACGATACGGCGATACGACAAAATATAGCTTGAGAAACAAATAGTCTGATTTATTTACATATGAAGGTCACGTAAAATGTATTTTTGTTAAAAGTATATAATATGCGTATATTTTTTGTAAGTTGAGCAGACATTATTTTTGTAGCCGTTTTAAAAACCACAGGAAGTTCTCAACTCGAACTTATGTTTCGTTTAAATGAATGTCATATTAGAGAAAGGTGCTGACAAGTGAATAGACAGTGTCGTAGTTATTTTTTTAATCGTTAATTTGTTATAATATAGAAATATATATACCTACTAGCTAGCAGTCGTCCTAAAAATAATTTATTTACATTGCATGTGGTAATTGGTTACTTAAATTTTTACTATAGCTGTTATATTATCAATGGAATACTACTATTTGAGCATATTTGAACTTTGCTCAATCCACAATGGATTTTTGAACATTGGATACACGTTTTTTTTTCAGTTTTCTTTCGATTTTATCACGAATCTAAAATCGTGGGGAAAAAGTAGTTTCTCGAGCTCCTTTTCTTTTTATAGAAGATTTTCTTTAGAGAGCTCCAATAGTATCTAGAACATGATTAGTGAAAGACTTGATTACCAGTCCATAAATACTGTATAGCTGTTCTTACGAATAAATGTGATTGTAATAAATTGTTGTTAGTTAAGCGTTACTTTTAATCAATAAACAAATAACTTTTATTATTTATACTAACTACCATTCTTGGTCGAAGACGGACATAGAAAAGTATTATTTATCATACATATAAGCTTATAAAATACCAACTATCTTGAAATTGCAGTCATGCACTTCAGTTTTATTCATTTGTTGCGATGACTCGTTTATATAGTTGAAAACTACCATTCGCTACTGGTCATTCATCGTATATGACAATAACTTTAGGTACTTATATACTGACTATTCTGTTTGATATTTCCGGCACCGCCCAAACTGTCAGACATATCTGCCTTCTTGTTATGGTGCTCTCAAAATGTATATAACAATATTATTTTATGTTATAGTATTTTTATTTACGTTTTGTTTCGCTGCAACCCCACTGCTGCTTACGGTTCTCCTGGTGTCCATCACAATGGTGATAATTCATTGTTGGTGGATTTAATATTGGTAAAAATTTATGTTATTGGACTGATATGGGACTAGTTTATGATCTAGATTAACGGTATGGTAGTTGGTGGAGCCCCGAGAATAACCTAGTCTAATGAAATATGATTAACAGAGTTTCTAAAAAAAAAAAGAAAAGAAAGAGAAATCAATACGTCATCATATATATATATTTTCCTCAAATGGAAATTACAATAAATAAAAATTTCGACCAAAGTATCTACTAACTAATATTGATTAAAATGAAATAAGAGTTCAGTAGTTTATTTACAAGAAATTAGTGAGCTAACGGCAAAAATCATAAATAATAATGTTAGGTACATAGTACGACGCGGAATACCAATATCATTAACAATAATAAATCGATACATAAATAATGTATGACTCGCATGGGCTAGCAAATTAACTACTGAATAATGTACGGCTATGTAGCTGTAGTAAAATGATTGTAATATTTCAAATACATATTTATAAAATAACATAAATAAAATTTAATGTTAGTATATAATTGCTTTTATATAATATATATTGTGTTTTAGTTCCTGATTTGCTTGAATAAATCACTAGAATCGCATTTCTCTTGCATTAAAGATTTAGTGAAATCGATGAAATCGTATCAGTTGCTTATATAAGTCGAGTATACGTAAAAGT
>MOOZ01000147.1:162717-177359 GCA_002930495.1 Cecropterus lyciades
GACCCGAACACAACAGCGCATAACACTGCTGTTATGAGGCAGAAATAGGTGTAGCGGTGGTGCTTCCGGAGTCGAACCACAAATAGTTCTACCACCTTCAAAAAGTAATGTGAGGGAATGAACTTCTATCGTCACATGCGTATCGTTACATGCGTTAAGCTTTAGATATTCGGTATCAGAACTATCTAGAATTTAAATCTGCATCTTTAAAAGTAGTAAAAAAATCCTCATCAATTCATCTACTCTAAAATAAGGACGGTTTATAGTCAAGGTTTTTCGACTCCTATCATATAGGCCAATTGTGAATTGAGTGACTTAATTTAAAATTATATGAATAACTCTCAGGTTTCTTCGCGGTGTATTACGATTAAAGCAAGTGTTTATTTATTTATACCCAAATAACTGATTGGTAAACGGGAAATAAATGCGAAATTCATATTACCAGGCTATCATAACCAAATAAGGATGCATAAATCTCTGTCAGTTAAATCTACTTTATAAAGGTCCATAATAGTTAGAAAGGACAGTAATAAACCACAATAGCACAATACAATACACCGTCGACAATAGCACAATACAGCGTCTAAGCCGGTTAAGGCGTTATCGTTGATCACAATGACATTCTAAAGGACGTTACTCCGTGAGGTCTCAACGCGAGGATGTCTCGAACCCGTTTCGTAGATGAAAACACAATCGATCGCTGAGAGGCTTGACCTCGTCCATTGAACAACCCATGAACGCCACTTCGCGTCAACTTATCGTGAATGGCTGAAATCACCGTCCGTAATGATACATCCGTTTTGAGTGCGTCGTGCCGTTAAATTTGTTTCGACTTAACTAAGTCACGTTACTTAGCATTAGCGAGAGGTCATTTATAGTACGTTTTGTAAAAATAGAGCATGACAACTGAATATGTATACGTTTTTGTTTTTTTTTTGTTATTTTAAGAAACACGTGGAGTGGATTAATGCATTTAGTTGAGGAATTTAGCATTGAAGGTAGTAGAACTCTTTGTGGTTCGACTCCGGAAGCACCACCGCCACACCTATTTCTGCCTAATAACAGCAATGTTATGTGCTGTTGTGTTCTGGTCTGAAGGGTGTGGTAAGAACGAACAGCAGCAGCAGAAGCAGAAGCAACGCATCTGTGGCTAAGCTTAGGTGAGACTTTGATCTTGCCTAGGGTTGCTTACAGATGTCCATGGGCGGCAGTAGCCACTTACCATCAGGTGGGCTTGCAGGCTCGTTTGCTTCTTCTATAGTATATAAAAAATATGATGTATGTAAAGTGCATCTCCTACTCTTATAGTTATAAAGTTTTCTTTAATTCACCCCAATTAATAGGGACAATGTTCAAAAATATTTTTAATGCTGTTTTATTTTGAAATGTTACTCTATTAATAAAGCTTCTTGAATTCCAAATAGATACCGTGTTAATATTATTTGAAATAAATGTATCTTTTTTTATGTTTTTTAGAACTGCAATAAGCATATCTAAACGATATCCATATTAATCAATTATTGCAGTTAAAAATACGGATGAGCACAACCTTTAACTTTAAGCAAGAATCGTTTACAGATTTATGTTATAAGCCTGTGTCATTTTTATTGTAGTTGTAAGTTGTATGTATTGCATGATGCATCTTCTCGTGAAAGCCCGTCTTAAACAATTAAGACATCTCCTAGATTAACTTATATGGACAGAAATAAAATATTTTTAGTATAATGATTTGTTAGTTGTTTGTTATCAGGTAAATACGATTACACTCATGCTTGTTAATTTAAACATGTCAATTGTTTTGAAGTTACCGACAAACTTTTCGATTATCATTTGTATATGGAAAGGTTTAAAGTCATGTAATACACGAATAACACTATTTTGTAGAAGTATTTTGCAAAAAAAAAACAAAAACAATAATTTACAAAATGGACGTGTAAAAAAAATTAATACGTATTCGTACATCTTCGTGATTGCGCACGTTTCCGACCTTTTTAGCTTGCGGTGATAGATGGCAATCATGGTATCGAGTTATTGCGCAGAAGGATTATGAATATTATTACGTTCAGATCCTGTTGATATTTTAGTTGGTAGTAGTAGTAGTTATAATCATGTGCGAACGACTCGTCGCAGTAGCCGGAATTTGGCTGTATTTAAACGCAAATTAATACGAAACAAGAGATTCAACAAAGTAGAACATGAATTTTGCTCTATTACAGTACAATTATACAATTTTCGATGTATAGATAATTCGGAAACGTTTTTATCTGCAACAAATGCTATGTCTTTTTTCGTATCTACATTAATTTTAAGTTATTTTAAAGCACCCATATGTAGGAAAAAGTTTTTTAAGTTGGATTAGCCATATTAGAAAGCAAACTGCATTTGACAGGTGTCTGTCATATTGTTGACATTGTATCATTGCTTTAACATGTGATTTATATTGTCAATGTAAACGTAAACAAACACATTAGTATTTGTAAATTTTATCGTTCTATTTCTCTATATGAACTTTAATAATGCCAAACCTGCGGACTTTAATAGTGCGGGGGAGTGCTCAAAAAGAGGTATCCTTCACTTATATATGTAGAGAAGATTAAAGATGGTAAGCCAGTCTGTGGTTCGACTGTTACTGTAATGCTACGGCTAATATCCCCGTTATAGTGTTATCGACGCCATGACTGGTTTAAAGGATGACGTTGGGTAGAAGTTGATACAGTCGTGTATAACTATGATGGTATGACCGTTAACATTATTATTTTCTTACCCGTCGATCAAGTTACGATTGTATGAAATTCCAATAACTTCTTACCTTCATAGTAAATGCAGAGAATGTTTAGTCAGATATTGTATTCTGTAAAATGCCCCTTTCTGAGATAGGATTTGTTGAGTCGATATCGAGTAAGTATCTAACCTACTTCAAGGGAGTATTATCATCAATCTAACATTATGAACAGCATCCGAATACGTTACATACGTATTCAGCAAAAGGACGCTTTTTCAAACTAGCTTTACTTCTTCAATTAGACGGATTTATGCGCTGTACATATTTAAACAATCTTTGTGACACAAATATAAATATTAAAATATAAATAGTCATCGAAGAAGCGGTACACGGTCCGCCCACGCGGCCGCCGGCCACCGACACCGTCCCGCATCCGACCCGCTGTGATTGATAAAGCAATTCAGTATCATTGTCGTGAGAAATGTGGGCCACAACACACTTTTCACTCACACCGACTCCGGATACTCTTGTTACGCACAGTTAGAGCCTTGTCAACAGCTACAATATATTATAATTATGATATAAAATATGGACTTGCTCTTCACCTATTACATTCAAAGGGGGATTGCAGTTCCGTGGATATTATCGTCAGTTACGAACAAAGTAAGTGGGACGATATCCCACAACTCCAAGGCTTAGCCAGACCTGAAGGACGGAAACAATGGGTGTAAAGTTGCTCGCCAGGCTTGATACTCTTAACTTTGTGTTAGAACTTCCAATGCCAAAGAAAGATTCAAGAATCATTAAACGTCGCGTTCATCATTAATCAATTTAAATGTACGACAGTTACCCCTTACCTTCAAGTGGGCTGCTTGGTATTAAATAAAAAAGTCTTAGTTGGGTCTGGTTGTATAAATATGCATCGGCCTTTCGAGGTCCATTGGACATAAGCCTCCCCTTAGCATGCTGTATAATTATGCATCCTGGGAGGTTTCGTTGAAATGACTTTTATGTGTCCAGCCTAATGAGGTATGTCTCTTAGCAGGTCTTAGAGGTTAAATTATAAAACTACAAAAATAAGTCGTGAGTAAATTGTTGTGTCGACGGTGCTCTACAGTATCCGACCTCTACAATTTACATTTTATTTTAGGCAGTTTATAATAAAATGAATCGAGTTAAACAGATTCGGACTAACTAAATCATAATCACCGTAACTAGCTAGCTAATACAGGTATATGGAAGGTCGGTCATGAGAGTAGTTATTTAATTGTTATACCTACTGTTTAAAACGGGTTTTCGCCACCTCAGATTTAAATAATAATTGTTTTGTCCGTGTATATTATAATGAATATAGTAATGGCACTAATTAATTTAATTAAATTAATTTTCTTCTCGTCGTAATGTTACCTACAATATACATTTTCCTATATGTAATTCAGTACTTTTATTTATGTAAAGATTGATTTGTTATACAATAGTTAAATTATACATCATTACTTGGCAACTAGATTAATGACTTGAGCTTTTGGACATGATAAAAATGTGTAATATGAGATAATATATATTCCAGTTCTCAATTAAGACACAAGTTAATAGTCGTGAAATAGAGTGTGCCGTGGGCGACAGTTCGGCCTTGATCTCTAGATTCTGCTTACCTACGCAGTGATATTAATGCTAAGGTTTACTTTGTGTTCATCAACAATGGTAACCAGGTATGGTTATACATCCAAATAACAAGATATATCTATGTCGTAACGAAGTAGTCCTTATTTGTTAACTTGTTTTCTTTAGACTTTAGACTTGTGTCTTTGCTTTAGAGGCCCGAGCGATGTTGTGAATTCCAGTGTAGAGTTCGATTAAGGTCCTCTATTAGTGTAGGCTTGGTTTATAATTAACGATGTAGGCTTTTAATTAGAGCAATCAAATTGACGAGCGCGTGTGTTGCGTGCACGCCGACCGCGGTGATCAGTTATCGATAGCACGGAGAGGCGCGGGGCGCGGGCAGCGGTGGGAGGCAGAGGTGATGTAAGAGCGGCTGGCTTCGATGGTGATGTCAGCGCGCCCACACCGCCCCCACCTCCCCTCTACTGACCGCGCCACGAAGCCTTCCGCAAGCCTTCCCACCTTATTCACTAAACCTAACCGTTGCTATGGCCGCTATGCCAAAAATTTGGACACAATGCGGTCAATGACATAGGCATAATGTGATCTACCTGTGAGATGTCTGTTTATGAATCGCAATTTGGAACTTTTCCAGTACATTAGGAGAAGGGTGTAGGAGGCGCCTCGGAAACTTTGTTCAGCAATGCGTTTTACCTAATGTATCGCTAAGACTAGAAGTAGGTACTTGTGCCCACACAAACTATTGCCGCAATGCAGTCAAGCGAGCAATCCGCAAAGTAGATCGCGACTAAAACAATTCAAGTAACATTTGACTAACTAATAAACTCTTAATATTTTGATTCTATTATGTGCTAGTCTTCGCACGCCGGTTATAAATAGAATAGAAGCAATCTCATCTATGTTTCAACGCTTCAGAATCGGCATTTAAATGATATCAAAATTAGAATCTGATTCATTTTATTAAAATATCATTTGAGCATAGAGAAAAAATTATGAATACGGGGGTCAGGTGCTTTTTGGTCACTTTTCTATTAAGATACTTATTTTCCTTTTTTGATACTTCAGGTATATGAGCAGTGTTTAAAAATGACAGTAACATACTATAACAAGCATAGTCTAAAACGATACAACAACGGCTCTACTTGTGTCATGTTCAGGACACCGACATTGTCATTGCTGACATGATCCTAGATAGCTAATATAGTTAAGTAGTGTAGTGGAACAAAGAACCATGGATTCAAATATACACTGAGTGTGTCGAGGGGACTAAGTGCCTAAAAATGGAGGGTGCCGTTTTGAGCACCCAAAGTAGTAACAGATTTCGTACGCATTTGAAGAATGCAGCGACTGCGTTGTGTGCAAGAACGCTACCTAAGCAGAGATGTAGTGAGGCTGCGGACAGTACCGCTCGCCACCACACATACCCGCGGGCTGCTCCACAGAAACGTCCCGCGATAACCTGTCGCATGGAGCCGGCCATATGTGACTTGCCCCAAACATCCACTTTGTGCCATCAAAGCAGCCATTACGATGATATCATCCCCCGGACACCAAACAAGAGTAATGCGGTCGTCAAACTAAAGGGAACCCTGGCTCGGTAAGTTTATATGTCGTTTCGTTTGCATGTCGTTTCGTTCGTTTCGTTTTTGTATTTGAATACATTTGCCCGTTGGTTACATATTTTTTGTTTAGTAAATAAATTTTAATTTGGATTATTTTGGAGATATATGGAAAATTAGTTTAGTATTAGTCTAGATAACTATAAAATTTACATTTATAGCCGTGTACAGCTTCTACATTTGTTTAGTACCACGATCACTATTAAACTAGCCTAACGACATTAATAAAAGAATATGTCGTGTTCGAAACCGAATGACGGTCGTATCTTGTTTGGGTCAACAACATCAACATGACATCATGGTGACATGTAACATGTCACATGTTTACTCGGGTCGCGGGGTGGAGGTGATGTCGCTAATTATGTCGCTACAGCCATTGTTGATTTAATGCGCATTATTTACGCTACCACTGACACGTTTTTTGTCCTGATGATCGAATCGGCATATTAGTAATGTTCTGTGATGTGAAACGTTAGTCTCTTATGTTACGTTTCAAATATTTTGTTTTAATTGGTCGACAAATAAAATGCGAAATCATTGTAGATTTTTCGTAAGTCACATCACTTACCACAATGAATCAAACAGATGTTCTTGAAATTGTATAAGGTAGACAGGTAGATAGATTTGTTTGTTGAAAAGGAAATGACTGTTATGAGTGGCACATTGCCGAGTACCTACTTGGGTCAACAACTTTACATGACGTCAGATCCAAAAGCTCATCACTTAGTCACAACATTTTGGCTTCATAAAAATATTGTGAGGATGAGAGACAAGTACTTGCCCATGGTTGATCACGGTGAAATAAACAAGTAAAATATAATAGTACGAGAAAGGCACTCTTGTTTGTATCAGGTGACTCGTAAATACCTTGTACATTTTTGATGCCACCTTTGTCCTTATATCAGAACACTTTGCTCTAAAAATGAAAAATTTACAAGATATTATGAGTTGGTGATATTTTGAATTGGTATGATATTTTGAAAGTGGAACTCTTTGTGATTCGACTCCGGAAGCATCGGAGTCACCGTCACACCTATTTCTGCAGTGTAATATAATACACTGTTGTGTTCTGGTCTGAAGGGTGCGGTAAGGGAGACCATACTTTTCCGAGGCATTCCATCTTAGTCCTCAGGGGTAGCAACGCATTTATGGCTTACCTTAGGTGAAACTTTCGGTCTTATCTAGGGTTGATTATAGATGTCTATGGGCGGCAGTAGCCACTTACCATCAGGTGGGCTGCATGCTCGTTTGCTACTTCCATACTATAAAAAAAAAAAACTGAATAGAGTCTACGTACTTAACGTTAATTAGATTGGTTACATTTCGTAGCGGGGAAAAATATATTAAGCTCTTGAAACTATTAAGGGAATGGTATATCTGTGAGAGATTAATCAATAGTAAATAATATGAGGAAAAGTAACCTGACAATGTGGGTCATATATTATCAAGGTTATTTTATTGTTTATTATTTTGACCTCGGTCCAAATATTTAACACCTTCATTCATCATCATTCTCACATTTAACAGATTATGGATTTAGAATGAGCCATTTAGATTAGCAAAAATTAGTTTTGATACTTTCAAGCCACAATGAAAAAAATACTAAAATATACTTACATAATGTGAGTTCTAAAATCCTGCCATTCCTCAAAGAAGGTGGATGGCCAGAGACTCCCACAAATTGCGATAAAGCTGTAACGGCTGATAAAGTTTATATATTTTTTGAAAAAAGCAGGTGATAAAAATGCTGGTTCAATTTTAAATTGCAGTACATATAAATTCGACGTATGATACTGACTGACTGACTGATATGATGACTGAGATATTTTGATTGAATAAAAATGCAAATAAACTTTTTGACCCCTTATCCCGTTGTTACGTTAGGAAATTCGTCATTCGGTGTCGTAACCTCAAATGATCTACAAATACTGGCAAACATGACCTCAGACATTTCGTGTTAGCGCAAACGTTAAGTACATTTAGTACCCAGTATAAACACCGTTATCCGGCCGGAAATAGAGCATGGTCGTTATTGGTTGAGGCCAAATTCGATAACGATGTATCTATATACTTCGCATATCATGAGTATCGTAGCGCATAGCGATCAGGGACGATTGTTTTGCTTGGATCACATCTTGAGCGTTATCAGCCGACGAAAGCCGTCCGAAACACCGAATCGATCGTACTTAAGTGAATGCGAATGGAGTAAATGCACTCACTAGTGTATTTATAATAAGCTTGCCGTGTGTAACTGGGATGGCGAAAGCGGGTCTCACTCGCACACCATGATGTCATGGTATATTTTTGTAGACGCTCGACTGCCTGGGTCACACGCGTTTCTACGTTTCTAGCCTTTACACTCGGCCGACGTTGACGATGGTTTTGACGTTGAAAGTTGTGCATTAATTATCCGACGGCGTTCCAGTTTATGAAAAATACATTAGTTGCGCCGCTAATAACAGCTAGAACACTTATCTCAATAGTTCAAGGCTGTAGGACAGCGAAGCGAATAAGATAAACGAAGCATTGTAATATTATGCTCGTTTGCATTTGGTAACATTTCGATACATTATTATAACTTAGAAGAATAAATTAATCTCTCTCTCCTCTCTCTGGAAATCTCCCTCGAAATCTGTTGAGAGTATAATCGTGTCGTCACGTGCAGATGTTCTTGTTCCAATGATTACGATCCGGTACCTCAGGTTATACGACATCTCGCATAAAGGAACAGTTCCGCCGCTACCAAGATTGAATTACTGCCACACTGACCTCATCAGTCATTTTTACGTCGTTTAATAAGCGTCGAACAATGAGCGGCTTGTTTTCTTTGTTTCGTGCTCCCAGTAGGTAGTCAGATGAACTAACAGTAATGTATTCAGCATTCAGAACGATAGTTTTTTTTTTGCTAATATTTTCTTAATATACGTACGTATATGTTACTGTAATAGTCCAAACTTAGGTAAATCTAGGTTTCCCAATTCTGAACAATAAAAGTTCAAAATAATCTGAAGCCAGCGTTTATTTGGAACTTTTTCCACCATTCACTTGGTAAGTGAACAGTGGAAAAACTTACTTTCTTGGGTTTTGTTTAGCGCAATGTCTCGTACTAAACAGTATCACACACGGTAAAAAATATGACTATTATCTATGCACGCTTCTTCATATTTAACTACTGAGTTTACATAAATGGACTAACCCGTTCGCAGGGGGTTACTGCGCCTTGCTCATGTTAATATAGCATTTCATAAAGAATTGATGGTTCGGTTGAGGTTAGGTTGAAACATGAAATAAAATATAAAATTAATCCAACAATTAATATAAATCCAGCCCTTACCTTTACGATTCGTGTTAATCCTTATACATCAACCAAGATGACGTTGATACAACTGAATTCGAATTAAACTATATAAGGATTAAGTATTTTTACTGACAGTTAAAAATGTAGTAAGAATGAAATGACAAAATGTGTCATCATAGAGATTAAATAGGACTTGGATTTTGCGTATCTTGGGGAACGGATTGCAAAATGAGTGTAATACATAAAAATGTAAGGTAAATATTATAAGTTTCCAATCGCAATTTTAATTACATCTCTGTAAACATAAGGTGTTAATACAAAAGGGATTACTTTTTCGATTTCCATCAGAAATTGAATATTTCTTAATTTAACTGACGATACGTCATTTACTTGATTTTATAACTATTTTCAATCATAGAGAACAACATAACTGCCCGCTACCCCAGATAAGTTGAGAAAAGTGACCATTAGTAAAACTGGAAATAGCAAAAATGAATGTCATGAAATTAATTTATATTGGAAAAAATTAGATATAATAATTAAAACTTTTAAAATAGTTCCCTCAAAAATGGTTATCACTTGGCAAAGTTTCGTTGAAAAACTCTATCTGGCATCCATCGCTTTAATTATACCTACAACGTTGTGCCTTATTTTTTTCCTAGTTAGTTCCGTTATAATGAATGATTGGTAACAAAAATTTTGCATGCATATTATTTTAGTACAGTTAAATCTGTGTTCAAGTCGAAACAATAATGACACGAATGATTAATGGCCAGGTATAATTTATTGTTTGACGACATGCGGAGAGGTCAACTTATTAAGATATGAGGTTCTTATCCATTAAACCTTAACGATTCATACCGTTTGAGAACGTGAGTAAAGGCTTCAGGATCTCTAGAGCAGGAGTAGCCAACCGGTCGATCCATTAGGGCTCCTTTGCATTTAGTAATGTGCCGTGTTCACCAAACTATTTCGCCTGTTTACATCAAGTTGATTGCCACTTGCTGAAAGCGCGGTCGACTGAAAGTTCGGTCTACCATCGATTATCAAAGATGCTCGAAAAAAAGTAATTATCGGGGAAAAACAATTGTATATTATTATAAATAGCATAGCATAGCAAAAGTATTATTGTAGAAGTAGAGACGTTTTAAATAATCTTATTTTTTCGATTGCACAGAAAAATGTTAAAAACAATTTGGCAATTTAGTTTTAATGTGTTTTTTTTAATTGCCAGCGATACAAACTTTAAAAAGTTGGCTTTGGCGACATTTTTATTCTTCCTTCGACTGAATGTCCGATTTTGGCGGAATACAGTGAATACTCCTATTCACTATGTAGACTGTTTCGGGAACAATCAAGTTGGCAACTCTTATTCTAGAAGATAGTATCCAACAACAAGAAAGTCTTTGGGATGTTTTCAGACCAAGTAGATCTCAGTTCACCTTTCCTTGCGAGACGACTAGTTGATCCATAAAGTTTTAGACTGACTTACATATTAATATATTTCTGTTTTTAGATAGTTTGGATGACAATGTATGATTAGCTTAGTGATCGTGGTGATGTCATTCCAAATCCAAAACGGCTGGCGGTCCAAAATGGCGGACCAATGATATTTTAGCGGTGCCATGATATAGGTCTTAAACAAAAGGCAATTTTAAAAAGCATATGAAAATCTAAATTACGTTACTCAATGCTTGTTTTCATTTATTTTAATTATATATAAATTTTTCACTACAGATTCCGACCATCACATGTTGTATGTACCTATTGATAAATTCCTGCCGATATTTCTACATGTTGTTTTTTTGTTCAATATATGTGATTGTAATGTATACGAGCGTGCGTTTATAACGATTGTAATTTCTAAGGAATGTAGGTTGGGATATATGTATATATGTATTATCTGTCTTGTTATCCCGTGTTCTTTTGCGTTTCGTCTTAAAATTCGTTTACCTTCCCGCTCAGTGACAGCGCTTTTTCAGCATTGTTCCTATATCGTAACCATAATCTAATCGACGACCCGCGTGGCGGAGCGGTCGCCATACCGGTTTGACACGCAGTGGGTCCCGGGTTCGATCCCCGGCCAAACAGACATCAGAATGATGAGTTTAGATTTCTGCTTTGAGTCTGGGTGTTTGTGTATTCGTCTTTGTGTGTCCATGGCACCCATGACACAGGAGAAAATCCTCTTGTGGGGATACAAGTGTAGAAAGCGTTTATTTATGTTATTCAATCTGGGATGTCAGTTCAAATGAAGTAACAAGTTTCAAACAAAATGTTTATGTTATTGTTTCTAGTGAACTGGAAATAGCGCCGTTTGCCCATTAGTGCCCCGATCGGTTATCGCACGGGTCAACATCGGACATCATCTATCTTTTACCGCACATATATTGCTTCATCTCGTCATTGATGTACTCACTGAATTGATATAGCTTTCATTTTAACTCAATAAACAACGGACTACAGTGATGAATATTAGAATAAGTTTCGTGTGTGTCGTAGTTATGTTTTCAAAGTGTGTCTTAAATTTTAGTTTTCAAAGTTTGCGAACGCATAAATGTGAATGTGGACGGAATAATGAATCCTTAGTTGAGCGGTTTTGTAGGTATGTATTGAGTAAAACTATTTACCTTGAATAACCGTTTTGGTTTATTTTCTCAATAGGTAGCTATAATTTACGCCCTTACCTCATTGCGTTTCTTACATTACTATAGGTGTTTAAAATGAGTTAATATTCATGGAATATATATTATGTAGCAGCACTTGCAACAAATTGACGTGATTACTTGAAATACCTTATGACTTAAATAATTTAAGAATTGACAATAACATATTATAGAAAGTAATGTTTTAATAAATACCTTATAAAGTTTTAATGGGCAAGATCACCTACTATCTTAAACGACTCCGTGATAAAATATACATTCGACAAACCTGCATTGTAATACGAAAACAACGATATATATATAAATATATATATATATCAACATGGTAGGTACGTGGAGGGACTAATCTTATAAATGTACGACCCGGCAACAACCCACTGTGCATATAGATTTCAATCGGTTGATGAGTCCGTGAGGATATAATAAACCATCTAGAAATCATTATGTAACTTAGTCCTACGAAATGGTTAGCCATTTTTAAATTGTGTCCATGTGACGTCCTGTGCAGCATTTTTGTTATTTTCTTTACCAAAAAAAATACAATTTTTGTTTACCTCGACTTGAATTCTATTGCTTTATAATAATGTGCAAAGAAACTGAGTTTGTGCGTTTGACTAAGCAATTATTCTTAAGAGGCTGATTAACAATTTAGTTACACTCAGTGCCATTTTGAAAAATTAATAAATGATTAGTACTGATAATATCTTTAGTAAATTAATAAAAATAAGCCAATTGACCACGTTTTTTCCTATTTTATCTGTTGGACTTATTTTCTGAAATTTTCCGTTACTTTTGTGATAGATTCGAATTTTCGTTTCATTAAATTTTCGTTTCGAATAACATTATTTTCCTCTCTATGCCTTTGTTTTAGTTTATTTTATTTATTTATTTCAGATTTACAACCATAAATTTATGAGTTCTATAGTGCTACACTTTAATTCATTTTATCATGCTCTATATAAAATATAGAGCAGTAAAAACTATTTCTTATTTACTAACTTACTTACTTCCTTCCTGGATCTCAAGTAGTCTCTACGTGACGAATAAGGTAGCTCTACTTTGAAATTAATGACAACATTTAATTGACATTTTCCTTTTTACTAATTACTTTTTATTAATCAAAGATGGCAATTAAATCAGCAAGTCACCTCATGTCATTGACAGTTAGGTCATCGGCCATGACCATGGTGAATAAAGCAGGTGAATGCGATTTCCTAATGATTGATGACTAACAGACAAGCAGAGAGACCACGTCGCGAATGACTACATATAATTAAACGAGCCATTCAAAGAAATGTGTGTTATTCTACTTACTGTCTATTAGCAGTCATTGTACCGTAACTGTATAATAAATTAGAGAGCTTTGTTAATAAGCTCCCATAGTTATTTATGAAAGCTATTAATTTATAAAGTCGATACCTGTCAATTCGGTGATTATGTTTTTTTCTTTTAAAATTCCAACACGCCTTGACATTTTAACACTATAAGCGAATGCTTAATAATTTTTTGTTTAAGTAATTTGTAAAACTAATATTCCGTAGTTATTTGCAGTGATTCATGGCGCGTACTTAAAATAATGATTACAGTTAGGTATCCATACAAGTACTTGCTCCAGCGGTGCTCTTTGCAAAGCCCCCGAGCGCATTCATCAACATAGAATTTCACGTGGGAACAGTCCATGTCAGCTAAACGGTTCTCGTTTACGAAACCTGATCCATGATCAACGTTTGTTTTGTCTTCCGAGGCCCGGAAATATTTATGTGTGCACATTGTTTTTGCGATAAGATTGAGTAGCGAATTGCGTCACGCAATAAGTCAGTCTATAACTACCGTGCACTGCCGCGTGTTTAGATAAAGAATGACCGACCGCTCCATGTAAAGTACCTTCGATTAAAGCGAATTAAAGTGGTTTAATGTCGTCAGTGCTATTAATGTCGGGATCTTCGAGTTGCCCTTTGCACTGACGACTTATGTGGGACGATCGCTTCGACTAGCTTTTAAATTTAAAATATCTTTAAACTTATATTGATTTTGTTGCGAAGTAAAAGTTATTAATTATTACTGCAATAAATTGACCTTTACGTTCTATGGAGTTGCATTGTACGGCGGCGGTTACGTTAAATTTATAGCGACAGCAATTACATAAGGTGAACTTTGATATTACAAGTGTTAGTGAATAATTGCGGTGCATTGAACATGTAATGAGTCTGTATCTGGTTTCAGGGAGGTGGCGAACGCCTGGGTGTGCCGCGTCGGCCCGCCCGACCAGCCGGCGCCCGCCCACCGAGTGCAGAGTCTCTTCAACGATATCGAACTCTATCCCACTAAAACCCAGGGTGAGTGGCCTACGAAGTTTGTTCAAGTATCTCGCAAAAGCTAAACTGATTTAACTACGCAATAATTTTTTTTTTATATCAATTATATCCATAGAGTCAGATGTTGACAAGCGCGCCAATGGAGCCACGAATATAATAATAGTCTTCAATGTAATTAATAGTCTGTTGTATTTTTAAGAATTCAAATTCATTGTATGTCATTTACGCTCACGTAAATGACATACAATGATTCGTTTTTCGCAATAGCTATAAATAATCTTATTTTTTTCTAATGGGACTATTCGGCGAATTCAATGCCAACCAGATGGTGGCAGAACTCCTAGTTGGACACCGGAGGCATAACCGTCACGCCTATTTCGGCCTTTTGACAGAAATATT
>MOOZ01000147.1:188713-201135 GCA_002930495.1 Cecropterus lyciades
AACAGCGCATAACACTGTTGTTATTAGGCAGAAATAGATGTGGCGGTGGTGCTTCCGGAGTCGAACCACAAAGAGTTCTACCACCTTCAAAATATTATAATATGATAATATTAATCAATTGAAATAATTATTTATGCATTAAAATGAAAAAATATATTAGTACAATGATTATGTCATGACTACGATGTTACTTTCTCTTTGCTACGAGACATCGTAGAGGTTATACTGAAAGTAGCACTTTTATAAATTGTGAAGTAAAATACCTTTCACTTTAACTTCTCAACCTTTTATTTTCCATGAGTTCTTTACAAGTAATGTAGATTTTGTACACGTGGTTGGAATTAAACGTACTATTGAGAACATTATTTTAAAATAATATATGCAGTAATTGGTAGAGGTAAATAAATTATACATGTAACATATTGCTTTGATTCGAACAAATAGATTCAGTGATGTAATATACATAATTTATAATGCTTATGTCATTAGGAAACTGAGTACAGATGTACTACTGTTCATTCACATACTAGTTTATATGCGTAGGTTCGCTTCTTGTTTTATTTCGTCATGTTACGAGTTGATGAATATGTATATTGGAGTAAAAGTAACATAGATGAAATCTACATGATTCTTAGTAGTAATTGACGACCGTACACAACTATATCTAAATTTAATATAAATCCCAGAGGAAACTAAGTTCACCCAAACAACTGCTCAGCTGCTCTACAACTTTTTATTAGGTCACTGGAAAAATATAGTTCTAAAGGAATTCTTACTCCTGTAGAAAAACATGTCTCTATCATACAATGGAACATTTCGCTAATCGCTAGATTCAACAGCTCCATCACAACGGACACACAAACGGACTTATACAATTAAACGTATACAACAACTAGAGATATATCGGCGTACCTACATGAGTAATTAGTGCCCTCGGTGTCTCACGAGTGCAACGTGAATCGTTTTAATTTCGTCGATGACGTCCACGTCGTCGTTTACCCGGTCTTGAACCGCACTCCGCTGCCGGTGCTGACGCGAACGTTGACCCTTGAATGTCACAATGCAAGCAATGAATCACAACGCGTACAGAACCTCTTATAGGACCTGTGCGAATTTCCCAGTTTACCAAATTGGGACGTCTTATCTCGGCTTAGTCTTGAAGCGAAGATCATCTTCTTTTTGAAATATCAACTTTGCAGCTTACTTTACCACTTTGACGGCTACGGGTATAAATTAACAATTATGGAAGTTGGTTGTTGTAAGAACAGTCACGCTGGCCTATTTTGTTTCTTACAAAATATTTTTTTTTTCTTAAAATATTTATTTAGCAAACTGTTCTACGACTGTTCTTATTGTTTGTTCACCGTTATGTCCACCGTTTACGTTTGAACGTACATTTGATACGTTTTGAGAAAATATAATAAATTCGTAGTAAAAGTACAGAACGGAATGCTTAACACAATTGAAACGATATGGAAATACTCAGAAAAATTTGCCCCTAGCGATCAACTGTATAAGGCCCGTATCGAATGGAGTTAGCGTTGCTGAATATCAGATTAAGTAAATGTTTACGATGTACGTTTAGACGCATTATTATATTTATATGAAAAAACAAACAAATATAATGTGATATTATACATATAGCCTGTAGCCTTCGTCAATAAATGTACTATTCAACACAAAAAATATTCGATTCGAACCAGTAGTTCCTAAGATTAGCGCGTTTAACCAAACAAACCCTTCAGCTTTATAATATTTATTATTATTGCATACATTATATATCACATAGATAAATAAAGTTTTATATTATGTTTGCATAGATAAACATTATCCTCGATAAATTTGAAAACTAGATGCCCTTGACCAGAAATGAATTAAAGCTAAAAAGAAAATTTGTGCCAATTGTTACCATTGTTGAGAACCTTGACATCACCTGACGCAAATGGAGCGCGTTCTTAAGAAAATTACAAAAGATTAATAAAACTCTTCAAGATGGACACACTTGCCTAAAATAAGTTGAAGAATTTTGTGAAGGCCGTCGTTTATTTATTTTTACGCAATATTCGAAGTTTTGTACGGTTTCGAACGTCTCTCCATTATATGTATAACCTATGAAATTGCCGTCCTGCCGTACTGGCCATTTCAAATCAAAATAATTTTTTTGGCTGATAATTCTAATTTCAATTTAATTGTATTTTAAAAATATGGAATTCTTTTTTCTAAGCTCGACATTTGTTGAATAGTTAGTGTTTTGCTTTCATCGCATTAGAACATTTTTCGTCATCATGGATATGTTAAAAATTCGAGTAATTATGCAGTATGAGTACCGTTGTAGCAACAAAGCGGCAAGCAACATCAACGACGTTTATGGAGCGAACACTACAAACGAACGCACCACTCGTTATTGGTTTGCCCGCTTCCATTCTGGAAATTTTGACCTGAAAAATTAACCCCGTGGTCGTCCGAAAACTTTGGTCCGAAACATTTGGAATTAAAGGCGATTGTGGAAGCTGATGATACACAATCTATGGCTGAATTAGCAGCATCTTTCGACGTTAGCATCAAAACAATATTGGTCCATTTGCGTCAAATTGGCGAGGTAAAAAGCAGCTTGACAAATGGGTACCCCACGAACTCAATGATCGCCAGCGCGAAGTACGCGTCGTGCCTTGCACTGCTCAACAGGCATATAAATGAAGGAATTCTGAACCGTATTGTTACTTGTGACGAGAAACGGATCCTGTTTGACAATCGTAAGCGATCAGCAAATTGGTTGGACCCTGGTTCAGCACCCAAACAATGCCCTAAACGAAAACTTACCCATAGAAAAGTTATGGTCACTGTTTGGTGGTCTAACGCGGGTGTAATTCATCACAGCTTTATACCAAACGGGATGAGCAGTACTGAAGATGTGTACTGTGAAGAACACAATGATGGAGAAGCTCGCAGGTCTCCAACCAGCTTGGTCAATCGTTCGGCTCCACTGCTCTTGCACGACAACGCGCGATCTCATACTACACAGCAGACGGTCTCCAAGCTACAAGAGCTGGGTTTTGAAAGTTCTCCGTCATCCGCCGTACTCAACAAACCTTGTGGTTATAGACTGCTACTTTTTCCAGAATTTGGATAACTTCTTGGCAGTAAAACAATTAAATACTCGAGAGGCAGTACAAAATGCCTTTGTAGAATTTGTTGCCGCATAATGTTTCAGTATATTCACATTTCACACTATAACTCTTACTCTATAGTACCTTACGAACGCATGTTTTGACGCTCATCTACGCAATACTCCATTCATCGGCCTTTGGTAGTCTATTACTGGACGCATGCCAGTCCTACGTCTTTTGTATCCAACGTTTACCTGTCTTCTTTAGGTCATATGCTACCCGCATAAGCGTGGAGAACCACTTGAGACCTTTTGGCATTTAGACTTATCATGTGGACGATTTATTTACTGAATGAAATGGCAAGTTAACCTCGCTATTGTGGGTCGTGTGCTGACAAAGCTTCGAATTTTTAAGCATCACCTTAAATGGTTTTTAGTAATTTAAAACTTGGCACACAACGAAATACTAAGCATAGATCTGTTTGTGGTACGCTAGATAAGGGTCAATGAGCTTCCGGCCTGTAGGTAAAGACTGTTTCACGATATCATAGTTCAACACCGTTCATACACTTACTTCATAGAATTATTCGTATGTCTAATTTATATTGTTTTTCTTAGGACATCTAACAAGCCTGAGTCGCCCGTGTGGAGTTTGGAAAAGGAACTTCGTGACAAGGACGCGATTTGTAAACACGTGAATGGTGAGTGCAAATTATATTAATTTAGTTATTAAGATAATTGTATACTATTAGAACCTATGGATCCCAGGGTCTGAAATAAAGACTATTATTATTTCTTATTATTCAAGATTGTCTGTTTTGAGCACTTTTACGATGTCGGTAAATGAGATACGTCAGTTATGATGAAATATGACGACAATGCGCCACTTGTTTCTGTACAGTTGTCAAAACAGAAGAAAATTAAATGAGAAAAGTATACCTTAACTTCAGGAATATGCGAAACAGTTGGTTGCTTACACTCTTAAACTTGGTGTACCACTAACGCAATTTGTTTTTTTGTTCCACAAACGTTTACCCAATTATGGTACTTTTTTTGTAAACTACAAACAAGGTATAAAGTGTAATTGCAATGAACAGGTGTTAATATGTCTAATTGTGCCTACTTACGAGATGAGTGTTCGTTTGCACATTAGATTACACATTACTTAGATTTACACATCATCTTTGTTATGAATACATAAACGTGTGTGTATATCGTATAATAAGAGATAAAAAGTGTGATTGTTGTCACTCGTCCTGTCACAGACGAACGTAAACAATGCGACTGGTAGTGAGCGAACGTAAATATGTAGTAAACGCTGAGTGAATGTTCGGGCGGGATTAATTGAATGTCATCGTTGTGCGGATTTGCGTTTATTTCGTCTTGCGGAAGGTCGGCCGGAGACCGCGTCGGTGACTAAACTTTCCGCACGGTACCAATCCCGAAATACTCGGAGCGGTGGTCCCAGTGGCTGAAGCGGTGCTCGCTCGAGCATAAGTTCGCTGTCGCTTGTCGTCTGCCCACGTTCGTGTGTCGATGTCACGCACTTCCTCAGGAGAACACTAAAATTATCAAGCAATATTTTGAACAAAATATTCTAGCCGCGTTACAATATTACAATAGGTACTCGTATTACGTATGGAAAAATTGGGCATAACAATGTATTAATTACACGACTTAACATACTATCTAAAAATATAGTAGATTAAAAAAATCATATTCATATGACAATTTGACTAAAACGTAAATATTTGTCAGAGAGTAACCACAACCCTATTATTGCAACGAAACGTCTGCCATTAAAGTTTTGTTTTGTCGCCCCAAGATTAATATTAAATACCTACTGATTACATAATAATTACGTACAGATTGGCAGGTGTATATAATTGTAAAGTGGCCTGAACATTAATTATTGCGTTCTAACAAACCTGTTTCGTGGACCTCCCACTTGTAATTGACCTATTAAATTATGTATCTTAAGATCGTGAGCTAAGAGAGTTGCAACGATAATATTAGTTAATTTAATAGCCTTTGAATACTCATCACTCAACTAAAAGTGAAAAGGTAACGTTTAACCTTTGTGGTCGCTATCATCAATCAATATTTATTTTACGCCGTTGAAATTAGAATTTAAACTTTGACTTATATGGCAACTAAGTATCATCATACTATCTTAAAACTATTTCATAGTTGGCGCTACAATAACATATTGCTAATGGATTGCAATACGATCAGTGTGTCAGAAGGTTCCTTTGTTATTAATGGCACTTGTTCTCGAAGTGTTTACTATTAGATACTATTTGTTGCCATTACTTATGAAGTCACGTACCGAGATGTCAACAACGAGCGCAATCGGGACGCTCCGATCACTAAATTTGGAAATTGAACTCGCCGTAGGGCGCGATGCATCCGATTTGCGTCATCCTTTCAGCGCATCTGACTTGTGCTTATTTATAAATATATTATTTCAGTTATCATATACACGAACAAATCGTCTAACAGTCTCATGTTTGTCTTCCGCTTTGGTGACTCATTGTGATTTTTTTAAATCATCAATCCCTTAGGGCAACTTATAAAGTAAATATAAAGTGGATTTGCTTTAGATGACTAGATAGCGATTTAATTAAGATCTTGATTTAAGATCTATCAAAATCTGGATATTAATCAAGATCTTGATTTTAAATCAAGGGATACGCTACTGGTGAATGAGAGAGTGTGAGTAGTGTCAATCTTTTTTTTTAATTTTAGCAGAGTCTGCGACCGTCCTATCACCTACCGTCCCCCTAATGTGGTTAGTTTGACAATGAACTAGGCCTTATTTAAAAGTAATTAAACTCTCGTCATAAAATAATAATTGATTGTCAGTGGTCTTTAGTTATAATCTTGATATTCTCAAATGGCCAATTATTAAATCGATTTAATTGAAGAGTTTGCAGAGCTTCGTTGTATCAATGAATTGTAGTAGCGGAGGATGAAACCTCACTCCAAGATTTAAGAAGAAGAGGGGAAAGAGGAAAAGAAAAATATTTACAAACACAATTTTCTTACGATGTATTTTTTTTTTTGTTCTAAGCAAGTGTCTTTTTCTCATCGTATTTTAAGTACTGTATATTATTTAAAACGTTTGATGTATGTAAATAACATCTACAAATCTCCCAGAGAATCTTTACCGCGGTACTATAGATTCATATGTAAAATTATTTTTTTTCTAATCTAATGTGTGATGACACACTTTTTTCCTTATCCGGTTCTTATGATCACTCATGATAAATCCACATCTGTTTTATTTTACGACAAAAAATCACTTCCTGTTCACTTGATGATGTAATTCTACAAAAATCTGGTAACGATCACGCCTTGTTGTTCACAATATACAGTAAAATAATTATAAATTTATATTTTTATTATTTCCCTCCAACCATAAATTGTGATCAATGGTTGAAAAAGCTGTCTACAAACTTAAATTCTTGAAATCATACTTAAATTCAATTTAAATATGTCTTAGTCAGGTCCTGTATCTCAATAAAGTTTTTTTCTGATTTGACACTAAATTTATCGAATGTGTTCTGTCATCGTAATGTAATTAAGAATATAGTAAGTATGTATAGTAAATACGTGCTAATATGTTATACTTATTCATTGTACAGTTTGAGATTTAACTTGTGCATAAAAAGTTTTATATTTCCATTGAACCTTTTGAAATCTTGTCAGAATTTAATTAAGTTTTGTCTCATAGAGACAAAGATACGGATCTCCTCTAGTCGCAATGTTAACGATAAACAGGAGTTTAAATATAAATAACAGGAGCATCATTGTTCTGTCCAAATATTGTCGTAATACGATTTTCAAATTTACACGAACTAGACGAACATTGGGCTTGTCGGTATCTGTTGAGTTTTGAACAACTTGTTTATTTTTTATAGTACGGAAGTAGCAAACGAGCATGCAGTCCACCTGATGGTAAGTAGCTACGGCCGCCCATGGACATCTGTAATCAACCCTAGGTAAGATCAAAGTCTCACCTAAGGTTAGCCACAGATGCATTGCTACCCTGAGGACTAAGATGAAATGCCTCGGAAAAGTATGTCTCCCTTACCACACCCTTCAGACCCGAACACAGCATAAATTTAAGTATGTTCCTTTTTCATGGATTTTTTTATGGATATCTAATGATAGCACAACATATAATTATTCAATTGTTTGCCACTATAGACGCAGTATTAACTATATGACTTCATCTCTAATCGTCTATAGAAAAATATAGTTTGAGAAATACTATTCTCTATACTCTATACGTTGGCCAAAAAGTAAACAAAGAATGCAAAATAAACGGTCGGTGTGACCTTCCGGGCTCTTCCGTACCAAACTATAAACGGTATACGGAAGAGCTCGTGATTAGGGAACATGAGCTTGTTCATCCTCAAATCAATATTTGAGGCTATTTTTGTTTATAAAAAATTGAGTGAT
The DNA here is from genome assembly GCA_002930495.1 of Cecropterus lyciades. Classification (NCBI taxonomy): domain Eukaryota; kingdom Metazoa; phylum Arthropoda; class Insecta; order Lepidoptera; family Hesperiidae; genus Cecropterus; species Cecropterus lyciades. Next base: position 196,287 of record MOOZ01000147.1, read on the forward strand.
AAATGAATGACTGATAAACTATGGTTTGTATAAGCCCGTGAATGATTTTAGTCAATCGTGATGGTGATTGAGGAGTATTTGTTATATTTAATATAGTAAAATAACCAATTATATGGTTCGGTTATTTAATTAGAATGTAACAAATAAGCATTACAATGAACAATATTGGTAGGTATAGTACATAATTATATTATCGAAGTCCAATTTAACATGGAGGCGGACCCGTAGACGGTGAGACTCCGAGCTATAAATCAGAAAATCCTTATCATTCCGCATTGTTTAATCCGTCTGCGTTAACAATCAACATGAAGTCATAATATAGTAATTCACTTAATAGCTTATGAAATCATTCCTTTATAAAATGATTAATAAAATTAATTATTGCTGTACTCGAATCAAGTAGGATTAAAGTTACGCCTTTTTTCTTTGACAAATTTTATTACTTCGTATTCGTTGTTGGCACTTTTGGGCATATATACCGGAATTCCGTTACTGATTTTGAGCAATGGATATTTCACAAATGTCACATGTATCCACCGCTAATATAAACAGAAATCAGCACACAAACAGAACACGTCAGCTTCCTTATCACCCGGAAGACTCCGTAAAAAGCCACCTCGGAATCATTATTTACATTTTCTATAGGCATAACAGTGGATTTAGTAAAACGGTTGATTCTTCTTCCGACCTGTCACGTCTGCTTCAATGTTATAAAATGTTAGTCTATTTTTGTAACGTACATTAGAGCAGATATATTAGATATTTCTGCTGTATATCGGACAACGTATTTAATGTGCTGTATATTGGACAACGTATGTAATTAAACCGTTTTTTATGGAATGAGTGTATTGAGAAAATATATAAATATTTCTAAGACTAATATTATATTGCAAAACATAATATGTATCGGTGTTATCTTTAATTCTGATAAATCCAGATTTTCCCATTAGATATATTTTCCCACGTTTTAATGTGCATTTTTTTATAGATACTTCACGTGAATAACGAGGAGTCATAAATGATGAGGATGACAGGATCCGATGATGCTGCCTACGATGATGATTTTATCATAAGCGGATCTTCGAGATAATAACGCGTTTATGGGAGGATGGATGATCGTCATCATAGTTGTATGTCATGTGTTTGTAGTACTATAGAAATAACGGAATATTTAAAATGCGGAATTGGCTAGTGGTTGGACGTAAAGTTGGCTGCGGTGATGCCAGTTGGCCGCCGACCGTCCGCCGGTGGACAGCGCGCACGAGCGCGAGTGCCGAACAGCGCCACTAAACCGCAGTCATGCCGCCGACGACCATGATCGTGCCCTGTGCGTCCATAATATTTGTAAACTTCCTTATTTTGTTTATAAAGAATGTTCCGCCATCCACTATAATTCGCTTGCGTAAAACCATCGAAGCTTGTTACAATACGAAATATTTCACACCCACGGTGCTCTACGACATCAGAATCTATCGAGTGACGTGAAACCTAGACTACACAGTTTATTCCAGGACACTTGTTTAACTATGCGGTAGGATTGGAAGGATGTTCAGTGCGTTTGTTGACCACGCGTTGTGTTTACGTTTTCGTTCTGGCATTGGATGTTGATCCCGAATTGGATCGCCGTTCGCTACGTTTTGTGCTTCGCAATGTCAACATTGACATCTGTTCCATACAAATGGTTTGGTATAGTTGTAAATTTATGAATAATGAGCCTACTTAGTATGTGATAATTGTTCTCCTGTTATTTTTTGCAGTCATAATTTTTATTGTCAGCTCAATTCCATTATCAAATCAAAGTTTTTTTTATACATCGATCGCCTAATACGGTATACTGCGATTGGAAACGATCAATCGGCAAGTAGGTGTCTTAAGTAGTTTAAGAATTCGCGAACGCATTCGGAACCCACGCAACAGATTCAAATCCATCATTATCCATGAGGTGATTTAACGTACCATTCACCTTTTTGTAACACTTTCTAAATTAGGTAGTAACATCATATTAGTCATCACTTCTAATAGCAGTACCATCAATATGTCTTCCGGACAGAGATGAATTGCTACTATTCGCATATAGATAGGACGACCGCCCATTTTTTAAAAGTTTAATTAAGATTGTCTTGGCACACGCCTGTATTTATCCCCATCAATACCTACATATAGTGAGTCAATGAATGAATCCGTGCAATTTTTACTACTATCCGAAAATAGCATCTTATAATAAGTACGTTTTTTTGCAGTAGATTGGCTGACCTTAGCCGGCTTGTATAAATAGTCAAAGAAGGTTTAAATGTAAATATCAACTCTCGGCGGTCAATTAACGAGTCCCGGGGCCCGCTGAGAATTTCTCGAACGCCTTCGGAGAGCTGCGTTTACTGCTCACGCGCTATTGCGTGTCCGACCGCACTACAATTGTTAACAATTAACTGTACTTCTTTCGCGTGCCTCAATCCTATCTGAGAAATAGGGTCAGCTACTCATACATATTTAGCAGCTATTACAATCTTTGCGCTGATAACTGTCGTTCCAGTACTCAATCAATATCGAATCCTTCCTCATTATCTCTTGAACAGCTGTATATTGTGGCATTATTCATAGTATTGACGTAGACGGTACGTTAGACACGGTGGATGTTGATAGAATTAAAAGCGTGGGTTTTGTTCTCGACCACGTGATAACATATATCTTGGAGGTATATAGTGTCAGATGCGAGCCGGTGTTGCTAGTTTTCACACCTACACCTAAATTGATCGCCTCTACAGTTCGAAATACCTTTCGTGATTTATTACGCTCGACGTAAAAATATTTCAATCGCAGTTGTATTCGTCTACTCTTGAAAATTTACATATACAGCACATGTGTAGATTTTAGGTAAAAGCAAAGTGTGTACCTAATAAATGCCAATCGCTTTACGTAGTTACTGCAGATTTATTGTTATCGGTCTTATCATTTTAACGCCAAAGTTATCAAGTCACTTATGTCGATTGTGTAGTCAAACTTTAACTTAGAAGTATAAATAAAATTCATTGATGATGTCACCGAACAGTGTCGTTGACCTCGTTCACCCGCCGGACTTATCAGGGTTCTTAGGACATCACTTTTTGTTACATTTACATCGATTTCAAGGTTCTAATAAATAAAAGAATCAGATGTACCTCAATAGTAACTTAAAGAAATAACGTCAATTTAACGTTACAACGTGAACAAGCATTATGTTTTTGTGCATACCTTAACGCAAAATTATTAATTATTTATCGATTAATATGTATATTTATAAAATCAAATGGAGTACATTTAAATACTTATTTGTAAATATCGCTGTAATTTGAGGTAATAAGATAAAAAAACAAAGCTTTCGATTGCACGTTGACTTATTTTTAGCAACTTTGATACCATTACGATTTAAAAAAAGGACAATTAATAATAATAGCCAATTTAATAAAGTGAAAAAAAAGTGTTCGATCGCACCTTAAATTATTTTAGCAACATGAGCTTTATTTAAAATAAGTACATTTAATCATAAAAGTAAAATAAAAAATGAAAGTTTACGTATAATGTTCAAATAAATGAAATGAAAACGATATTTAAAGGACTTATATTGATTCTAAGTTGAACTATATTCATACATTTATCTTAAGTCTATGATGAAGCCCTTTCTGTAATACAATAGTTTATAGTTGTGACTCGTTTATGTCGTCATGAATGACGAATGCTCATATCGGTCATACCGATATCCATTTAAGTAAGAATGATTCTGTATGTATGACTCATATCGTCGAGAAGGGTCTGGTTACATTAGGTATTAGTTTTGTTACTTAGGACTCAGAGGGGAATAACATTGTTTTTCTTATTAACCTCAATTCCTTATGTTTTTCTTATTAACCTCAATTCCTTACGAAAATGTATTTACTCCATGCGAAATGTATACTGCTTGTGATTTTATGACTATACTTACTGCCTTCTTCTTTCCATGTAGTGTTACTTTTTTATCTTATAGAAGTAAACAATCATTAAAGCATAGGAGCATATTAGTATACATTTTTTACTCCAAATAGAACTAGGCTCTTATCACTAGTCGATGACGTATCTTTTTCTAGCTGAGGGCCAACATGAAACGTCTCATGTAAATAAGTCTGATATACCTCGTCCTTATAGTTTAGTTGTGGTAGAACCAGCGTAGTTCGACCGGGGAGGTTCGGCGGCCAAACCTATTTCTAGCGTGAAGTAGTTCTCGCATTTGGGTGGAAGAATGCGGATGCCGGTTTACAAATATATAAGGCGACCATCTTAGTCCTCAAAAATGGCAACGCGTCTTTGATAGATTTCACAAACTATGTTCTATATGAAGATGTTTACCATGGGCGGCAGTATCCACTTATCATCACGTGGACTGCATGCTCGTTTGCTACTTCATCTGATAAAAAGTCTCTAATCGCATTTCTTAAGCCAAAAAATACGTCATCAATATAATATGTTCGCTGATATACGGTAGACACAGGCGACACTTTATAAACTTCTTTATGTATCGAAAGTTCTCGCATTATCATAACATAAACTCTAGATAAACATACAAATATGACATCTAAAAATTTTGAAGGTGGTAGAACTCTTTGTGGTTCGACTCCGAAGGCATCACCGCCACATCTATTTCTACCTCATAACATCAGCGTTATGCGCTGCTGTGTTCTGGTCTGAAGGGTGTGGTAAGGGAGACATACTTTTCCGACGCATTCCATCTCAGTCCTCAGGGGTAGCAACGCATCTGTGGCTAACCTTAGTTGAGATTTTGATCTTATCTAGGGTTGATTACAGATGTCCATGGGTGACAGTAGCTACTTACCATCGGGTG
>MOOZ01000147.1:206893-217453 GCA_002930495.1 Cecropterus lyciades
CTTTATATTATAAAGTCACAATAGGGCAAACTTTATGCCTTATGGCATTCTCTACCAGTCAACCCTGGGTGGCTGGAAAATTTGCGGCAGGTGATTATCATAATTGTGAACAATAACAGTATTGAATGTACAAAGTTATAAATACATATATAAATATCATAAAATATATACATACAATACACATACTATACACACAATAAATCTATAACAAAATACACACAAATAAAATACATATTATATAAAAATGAAGCAACAGATGATTAAGAGACAATAGCAGTATTCAGATAGTGCTCTCGGACAAGCTTTTTAAACACGAACTTATTGGGTGCTTTATTATGGTATATTCATTTTTAAGCAAGAATTCTAAATAGATGAAGTGCGTGATTTGCGTGAAAAATCCTCTAAAATAGGTTGAGCCAAACAAACAAAATTTCGAAATCGTTTTTTTACGTTTTAATATCGTAGTAGTTATTTTAAGATCATTTCAAATACTTCTACTTAATTACATTTTTTTCTATAACATGTTACTTTATTGTAAGTGGTCCATTTGTTGAGATAATTATCGACTCATCGACATAACGACAGTACAGTACAGTACAGTAAGAACAAAAGGGATCAAACCTAAGTTTCGACAAATTTAGTGAAACACTTGAGATTATTCCTAATAACGTAGTCTATCGTCTAACGAATTCAAAGTAACGATTTTGTGCTACAAACGCAAACCCAAATATGCGTGAATAATTTTTATATTTTCAGAAAATAATAATTACGTATGCGGTTCCCTTTTATTGTCACCGCACGATATAATCATCTCAGCCAGTGGACTATTATTGTACCTCTAGTTTATTTGTCTTTATATTTACAAGTTTATTATGTTTCCTCAAAACAATCCTTGCTTACGTTTTCGCCCATCATTACGAAGTACATGGCAAGGTCGAAAACGAAAACGTAAACGTGCAATGTACATTGCAATTAGTGGGCAAAAACGTAAACAATAAACAATTGTTTTAAACGAGAGAAAACGTAATAAATTCGTACTACTGTTACCAGTAAAATTGAATTGTCAGTTGCTAATAGCGTATATATCCCGCAGCAAGTGGAAGACTGGTCAACAGAGCTGATCGAAGTCGAGCACCGGGCGAAGGCGGAGGCGCGCGCGCTGCTGTTCGTGCTGGACAGTGAGACGCGCGCGGTCGCCGCGAGCGTGGAGGCGGCGCACCTCGCAGCCGCGCCGCGGGATTTGTTGCTCGTGCTGCGACCGTACACACGCCACCAAAATATTGGACGCGAGACTATCTCTGACCAGTAAGTACAATTATTTTCATTGAAAAATTTTCAGCCTTTACTCTAATTGATAGGAACGAGAAGAAGACGAGAATGACATTACGCTTCTATCGGAAGCAAAACCATATCTGACCAGTTAGTATAATGACTCTGATTAGTAAACTGATGTTTGCACATGCTCCTACAAGTAGTACTATTGGTAGGAGTATAAGGACTATGCTTCTTGACCTTATGCTTCTTCGAGTACTTCGAGCGACCATATACACGGCACCAGACCATCCCTGACCAGTTAGTATAATGTTCAGTCTTTTCTGTAATAGGTTATAGGAACAAGAAGACTAAAGTCCTTACGTTTCTATGAGAATATCGCAAGCGAGACCATCTCTGACCAGTTGGTATAATTACTCTGATTGATACATTTACAGCCTTTTCTCATATTGATACGAACGAGAAGGAGACGAGTTCCATCAGAATATCAAACGCGATACCATCTTTGACCACTTAGTATAGATTCTCATTAGTAAACTGCCGTTTGTGCATGCTCCTACAAGTAATACTATTGGTATTGGTATTGGTAGTAGTATAAGGACTATGTTTCCTGACCTAATGCTTCTACAAGTACCTATACCGACCACTTAATACGAGACTGCTTCTCGTGGTGCTGCCGTACACACGGCTCTGTAATATCATCTGCGAGTGTCTGATCAGTTAGATTGTACTAACTAGCGGCGATGAATACACTGACAGCTTTTTCTCTTATATGTTGGAACAATATAACAATTGGAACAATATAAATAAATAAATAAAATAGATAAATATGTCTTTACGCTTCCATTCGAGTTGCTTCCATGCGAGATTATCTCTGCCCTGTTACTGTAATGACATAGTTTAATAAACTTTTTACTGTTTACCAATTCGCACTAGGCCAAAGCGGTGGACAATGACTAAGACTCGTGTCCAACAGTAGAATAATGATGGGCTGATGATAATACACAACAGCCTTTTCTCCTATTGGTGTGAGGGCTTATTTGGCCTTATATTTCTAGCCGTGTTGCTACCGTATACACGATATGAGAACAACAGACATGACTCATCTTAGATCAGTTAGTATATTGAACTGTTGACTTATAAAAGTTCATCGGTCGCGAGATCATCTCCAATAGATTAGTATACCAATCTACAACCACACGTTGAATGTACGCTAAAATCGTCCTACCGACGACTACAATAGTGCGAAAGCGTAAGGTCATCATTATCTTTTAAAGAGTTACTAAATCACACAAAATAGTTTCTAAATGACAGATAAGTCATGGAATTGCCATTTGGTTGTCATTGGTAAATATGTAAGTGTTAATAGATGATAATTCGTCAAACTTGCCAGCTCATACATTACTTTAAATCCTAGCATATAACTTGATTATAACTTCCATAAAAACTGTAATCGTTTGCCACTCTATTATGTTAAAAAACAATATTACCAACGAGGATATTTTTCTGATATATTTTTTGTAATATTCTACAATTATGTGTTCGTGAATCACCATTGATCACTTATTGGCTTTTATCTCTTTTTTGTCCGAATCAAGTGTCTTGACCTAACCTGTTTACAGCCTAGACAGAATATTGGTTCGATACGAGGTTAAAGGCTATATTAATGCATTTGTTTGATTGTGATCAGGTATTTAAAGTTATAAGTCTTTAAACTTTGCCGCTAATGCACTATCATTAAATGTGTCGAATGCTTTTTATATACAATTTAGCTTTTTATACTTAAATTATATTTATTTAATATAGCGGCAATGATAAATCAAATGTATTACGATACACACTTGAACTATAATTTAATGCGGTTGATTTAAAAGTAGTGCCAACTTATCAATTGTTATAGATATCATCGAATTATAGAACAATAAATAGTTCTTAACGATATTGTTTCGCTTTAGAATCAATGTAAAATTTCTGGCTCATAATTGTTAAATTCTAAAATAGTCCTCAGTAGTTATGTATTTATGGCTACCACAGGTATTGACCACATTTGAGATTGATTAGAAATTCAGTGGGTGGCAATGATCATTTTCCTTCAGGTAGACTACATGCTAGTTTGCTGCATCTACTATATTGCTGTAATGTACACTGATATATTCTAAGAAATCGGCGATAGTAAATCTAGTGTTTAAGGAGGCTTATTGAGTTTGTCATTTTCACCCTATTACGGCGAAACTGAACGGGGAATTAAGATTTCGACATATTGTTATGTATGTTTACGCCCGTCTTTTATTCTACCTGTCATATTTATCTTTCCAGTGAATACATAGAGTTGTCCCGAGCGCGCGCCACCCTCCAAGAGGCGGTGGAGCGTCGCGGTCTGCCCGCCTTCACGGACATCCCCGCGGCGTTGCGTTGCGCACGCGCAGTGCTCCGCGGCGCCCGCACGCATCCTCGCCACTCGCTCGGTCATACGATACTGCGCTTGAAGCGGGCGTACGACGCGGCGGGCGGACGCGCGGGCAAGCTGAGCAGGTCGCGCGCCATCGACGCGCTGAAGGAGGCGACGCGTGCGCCGACCAACTTGGCAGAGCGATGCTTGCCGCACACGGAGTCTGTCGACTTTGAGACCTTCTGCGCTGCTGTCGCTGAGCTAGCGACTGATTCGGGTAAGTCTTCACCTTAATTCTTGATTTATGATTTGAATGTAATGGTTTGGGTTGTGTTTAAGTAGATATATCTAGTGAGGGTATGTTTAGGTTTGAAATATCAAAGATTTTAATCATAATCACATTTTATTTTGTAAAGTGTACTCTTATAAAATTATTTAGCAATTTTCTACAAATTTGTTAGCGAAGGTACAGGAATTGAAGGTTTCAAAAATCTATACGTGTAAAATATGTTTACATTAGTTATAAATAATAAGGGAAGTAATATATTTTGTTTGACATCATAAAATAATTATAAATTTAAATGTATCAAAAATGTAGTACTTGAATACTTGAACTTTGTAAGTAAAAACTAACATTTGCAATTCTAATTAGTCACTAGTAGTTAATTAATGGTATAATTGATTTAGAACACAATTACAATGAAGGCTTAAAGTATAAGACCGTATACAGAAACTAGGTTAAATTATGCAAACAAAAATTTGTGTATATGAATTATGAAGCGGTATTATTGATAGACAAAGTATTCTACGACTGGTTTGAGTTTGTAGCACGTTTTCCTATCATTCCATTAATTGTACGACTCTTCAGTTGAATAATAGTCTTATTAATAGTTTTGAGCAGACTCGAAAGTACGTTAATAGACCGAATGACCATTGATAGATTCGAAGTCAAGTAAAAATTAAGTAGACCAGAAATCCGTTATTTTACTTACAGTTTATTAATGGGTCATAATATACTTATAGTTCATTAACAGATACTACAATAATGTAAAAAAGTCGACGTGAAGTCTATCAGTAGACCGAAAGTGAGTTCGTGATCGAGTTAAACTTGACATCTTGTTGGAAATCGAAATCCGTTAGTAAACTTTAAGTCTATTAGGAGACCGAGAGTTCTTTAGTTAACTTAAAGTCTACTAGTAGGCCGGAAGTCCATTAGTAAACTTGAAGACCACAAGTAGACTGAAAGTCATTTAATAAACTTGAAGTTTATTAATAGACCTAAAGTCCGAAAGATTAGTAAACTAGAAGTCTCCTAGTAGACCTAAAGTACTTAAGTAGACTAGAAGTCTTCTAGTAAAAGTAAAACTACGTCAGTAAACTTGAAGTCTACTAGTAGACTGAAAGTCCATTAGTAAACTTGAAATTTATTCCGTTCGTAAACTTCGTAAGTTCATTAGTAAACTTGAAGTCTACTCGTATACAAAAAGTCCGTTATTATACTTGAAGTCTAGTAGTAGACCGAAAACGTTAGTACACTTGAAGTCCGTTAGTATATCCGAAGTCCGCTAATAAGTGAAGTGTTGGTCAGAGCGGTGGGGCGCGGCGGGCGCGGCGGGGCGCGGCGTGGCGGCGCGCGTGCGGCGCGCGTTCCGCTCGCTGAAGCACTTGCTCTCGCCCGGGTCCGGTGCGTGCGCGCACGAACGCTTACACATTGTACGATCATGCATACGTTGGCGGCTTGAACTGTAATTGGGCTGAATTTTATATGTTAAAATCACATGTATTGTGATTCCTTCGCTTAGTATCGTTTATTTCACGTTAGTCTGTTAAATTTTACAATAAGGATACGAGATTATTTTGTTTCATTTTTTGTCGATACTAATTATCAAGCTGGAGACAAAAAAGCGTCTTGTTAACTTCCACTTAGTTTGAGAAATTTAATTTTGTACCATAATGTATGCTCAGTTTCCTTATGAGTAAAATATATGATGATTTATTTTGCAAATTACTCTTTAAGCCGACGATTTATCATCAATCTCGCCCCTAAACTCGCCCCGTAGATGGTGCCTAAATTGCTTGTGCCAAAGTATGTCAATATCGATCAAGCAGATTTTAACATTACATCACCTTCAAATTATATCGCGCAGCACATGCAATAGTGGTACCAGCAACGGAAGAAATCGTCAATATCGAAGCCTACATTCACATTTTTCATAATTTAATATACTAGGCGTGTTTTCATTTTTTGTCCATTAGAAAAATAATCTCTTTTCGAGTAAGCTTAATTTTCATTATGTAAATACATATAAGAAACATAAATTGGTACATTTCTTAGATAAAGCAATATCTTAATATGTATATGCAATTTCAATCAATTTTGCTACATACACAAGAGGTCAACGATAATAAAGTTTTTGTAGTTGGTTCAATTATTTATTGAGATAACACCTTTATACCAACTATAACTCTTTCAAGAAATTTCCATTTAAGACATATTTTTATGTCTAAAACTTATATTTTAGGTAGGTATTTTTAAACATATGACACATATTCGTTGTAATGAGATTGTATTTAAACTGTTAGTTCACGTGCAATGATAACAATACATTTTATTATTTAATAATAACTCATAATCTTTAATTACCTGATATAACATAATTATGTTATATATATTTTCACATCAAATCAGAAGTAATCAAAGCCATGACTAAATATTTTTGTCAAAACTAATCTTATTTAAAACGGATAAATCTTTATAATGTCGATTGTAGAATTATTGATACGGAAATATAATTAGCTGAAACAGGAATTTATTAATTTAAAAAAAATGATAATCACGTAATGCTATTATAATTTGATTTTGACTTGATTTTGATTTTTATCTTTATTATTATCTAGGTTTTAGTTTTATTGAAAGAAATGAATAAAAAGTAAAAGCTGAATACTTATAATAAAAGTTATTTATATATATGTGTACTTTATTGTGAAAGTATATGGAAGGAAGTGAAGTAAGTAAGAGTCAGTGGTGTAAGATTCGATTTTTTTGTTTATTTACAGTATTTTCTGAATTTCTATGAGGTTTATGGTTTATATAACACAAAGTGAGGACAAACACATTATTTTCTACTAATTCAATGTTCTGCGCAAAAACAAATAATGATAGCGAATGGAGTCTAGTTGGCTAATAAAATAAACATAATTATACTTCCATCATCCATCACTGATTGTGTCCGTTATATTCTTATTTCAGTTTTTATCTGGCTTATCTTTGAGATAATATAGCTTAAATAATTTGACGTAATACTTGTACATCGCTTATTTATCATATCAACACCATTCCATTTCACATTCCATGAAAAATTTCATTCAGAAATCATTCTTAGAATGGAGTGGTTTTAGTGTTTTCTATTTAATCGGTTTTATTGTATTTTTTTAGAATTGCGCTGCGTTCCACTAATTTTGTCAATATTATTGTCATGTGTTTGCATGCGTGTACACTTTAAGATGTGTAATATAGTTGATTCTGTACTAAGTTGATTCTTTTAATTTCGTTTAAATAAATTTAAACTTCTTATCTTATTGGTATATTTTGTGTTTTATTCATAATTTAAACATGATTGGATTGAGAAAATCTGTCATTTCAATGATTATAATGAGTCCTACAGTACTAGTATATAGTACTAGAATTATATACACGTTTAAGCCCAATATTAAACAAAACCTCATAATCATAATACCAAATATATACAGAACAGTAATTATTCGTGCTATAAACACATTAATGCAACAACAGTTTACCTAAACTCATTGTAATCGGTATTTAAAATATTTATTACTGGTACTTGTAGATTTTCTTGTAAATTATTTATCTCTTTATACCTTCAGAAATAAATACCAATACTTTAAAAAATGGTCTTTTTACATAATAGTGTTCAAAGTGAGAGATTATTACCATAGTTCATCCATCACCACGTTTGTCGACTCTTTATGGTAATAACCGTGGTCAAGGTCTTCTGCAGTCTGCCGCCTGACTTTTAGCGTTTCAGCTATGTTCGGTTTTCTAAGTCCTTTTTGACACAATTTTTGTAAATATTTTTGTTTCGCTTGTTTTATGCAAGGTCTAAAAAAATTAAGACAGAAATACATGCACAGATTAATCCACTCGAAATTTACGGTGTAATTCTATATTGTTATATAAAATATGTGAAAGAATGCAGGTTCATTCTTTCGACGTATAAAAAGTGAAATAAAAATAACTAATTAATAATAGAAATAACAATACTCAATTCACGACAGTTTGGTTGTCATAATATCTCATTAAATCAATCAAACCATATTAGGACCCGAGATTACTGGAATTGTTCAAAAGCACCAAAAGCCTGCTCTGTCTTTCTTTTTTTTAGCAAACTTTCACTATATAATATGAATATTTCATTAAACATAAGCATTATCTTCGTAGAATACCAAGGGCGTAACGGGCAAGACTGCAGCATTACGTCGGAAAAGCCGCGAACGGCAGACGTGGTGACAGAGCGAGCGGCGGGCGCGGCGCCGCGGGAACCAACCAACGGGCTGCACGTACATAACGAGCGGTTGCGAGCGTGTGGGAGGAAGCTCGGCTTGTACATACCCAAGGTAAGAACTTTGTGATCGATGTATGGAAGTTATACTTTTTTAAGTGCGTTATTCAGATGAGAGACCAATTTGAATATCTGTATTCATTTCTTACTAAACTACAGGATGCAGTTAGGTGCTAAATAGACGATAGTTTTTATAGATACTTGTTTAACAAACTTTATCTTTGCATTACATTGATAATACTTTATATATCGATCATTTCGTTCGTCGTTATTAGTAAAAGAATATTTTCACCACCGCCATACCCAATTTTACCTAATAATAACAGCTCTAACCGGTGCAGTGTTTTGGTTTCGAAGGGTGTGGTAAGGAAGGCATAGCTATCGGAGGCGTGTTCCAAGCTAGTAAAGGCTAGCAGTGCTTACGTAGCCACCCACTGATAAGACTCTGAACTTATTTGGCATCGTATACAGTGTTCACCATAACGGTTTGAGATTCCGGGCTCGATCTCTAGCCAACCAAACATCTGAATGATGAATTTAAATTTATATTCTGGGTCTGTCAGGGTTCCGGGCGCAATCCCGAGTCAACAAGAATCTAAAGGATGATTTTAATTTTTTTATTCTGGGTCTGCTTGTATTTTTGTCTTCGTGTGTCCGTGGCACACACGAGTCATGAGATAATCCGTATAAGTGTAGAAAGTGTAAGTGTAGAAAGCGTTGTATATCTACGTGTATATAATTTATATGGTAATATAGCACTGTTGTACGTACGTAGCGTGCGGCGGAGGAGACGACGGGCGCGTCCGCGGCGTCGGGCGGCAGCAGCGGCGACGTGTTCACGCCGGGCACGGAGCGCCGGCTCGAGCGCCTGCCCGCGATGCTCGGCGCGCCCACGCACGACGTGTACCTCGGTGGCGCTTTCCCGGTAACTATCACTCACAGCTGTGGCAACGGGGAGATCTCCCGCCAGGCTTGGTGATGCGGCCGGGCTCCGACGGTCTCGGTTCGCAACTTGTATATGTATGCAGGATGTTGAGAAATCTCCGATAGCGAGATTCAGATTACAGTGGCGCCATCTCTTGATGAGTTGCGGGAAGTCGCCACACAGCATGTCCTATTTATATAATTAACCAATGCTTACCGAATAGTGAGAACAAAAGTGACCGAATACAAACTTTTGACAAGTTGAGTTATTTATATACTTGCAATTATACTACATTATAAAGTAGTATATCGTCTAGCGAATTTAAAAAAGTGACGACGGGGTGTACTTCGGCTCGCTTACATATAATTTAATCATCTTAGTCCTCAAGAATGACAAGGCACCTGTGGTCAGCATCAAATATAACAATAAAGTCAGCAGTGACCACTTTTCATCGATTGCTAATTAATTCTTATAATAAAAAAATTTAAATTCATGGAAGTCTACTGCTACTATCGGATAGAGTTGTAACTAAGGTTATGATATACTTTTACTGTTTATAAAATGTTCTATTCCGTAATAAACAGTTTTCCCATTTCAAGGTAAATAAATAAAATGTAAAATGCTAATGCGAATCAACAATGTTCGAAATAAGCCTTATTAATAAAAAGATACTTGAAAAATATGACATGATGAATTGTCTTATTAAACCGTAGAACAGGTTTTTCAACAAACCGTCATGCGACTGTGCGATTCCGTGAATGTGTGTAAACAGAAAACAATAAACAAATCAACTATTCATTTCTCCACTCATCCTCGTACGAAGTTGATAAAAGGTCACGGCCAACGTTGACTAATACAAACACTTTTCATGCGGTGATTCTTCCGAATAATCTTACTCATTTTACTATTAAGGGCATATTTATTAGCATAATGAGAAAGATTGATTCAGTGAATGTGTGTACATGAATGTATTAAACAAGAACACAAATCATACCACTCCTTGCAACTCTTCCTCATAATAATAAATAAAAGGTCACCAACGATGACTAGCGAATGATTTCGTTTAAATATTTTATACTTGGAATCGTACCTTTTTCTCCGCTAACGGCTCGTTTGCATGTATTATGTGTGGTTAGTTTCAATAATTAAGTAGAACATTAAAGTCCAATTTACAATAAAAATAAAAATGCGTTTAATTAAAACATTGTACACTCATCGACCTACTTCCCTAAGTCGTGGGAGTCATGGATAAATACAAAGACAACTTTGAACAAATTTAGATTTAGAATAAAAATAAAAATTAGACATTTAGATGTTGCCGAGGTCGGAACCCTTTCCGTAGTATACCAGTATGTATTCTCTGTATCTGAAATCCATGATACAAACTATATAAT
>MOOZ01000147.1:256836-272280 GCA_002930495.1 Cecropterus lyciades
CAGTGTTATAAAAAAATCTAAAATCAAGCCCGAAAATATCGTAATAATGCATGAAGAAAATGGACTAGTCTTAAAATTGTACTTAAAAATTATAATAGTTACATCTCGAAATGCACCCAGTTTTAACCTTGAGTGTAAAGGGCGAATGGGCAAATATTCGCTAACAAGTGCTCTCCAACGCTGAAGTTACGAGAGCTCTTTAAAGTATACAAGTGTAAAAATATCGATTGGTTTGGCGGGTTTGTTGACATACATTTTAGGTCGTCATTGAAATTACCTAGCTCTTATTTTAACGTAATTCTGTGCGTACATATTTTTTGATAATAAAGAGGTAAAGAATATTTAAAATTTGTTGAAAAATCTAGGATAAATAGTGGAGTAAAAATGCCAAATAAATTTTCTGTGAAGCGCTAATATTATTTACATAAGTATCATTTTATTTGTAATAAAATGATACTTCATGTTTGTATTCACTGAGACTTAACTATAATATAACATTTAGGTTAATTAACACTTATATTGTAGAAGTCACTAGAAGTTACTGGTATAGTTATTGCGGTAACGAATTCCAAGTTGGTAAGATTGTTAGTTAGGTTGGTAAATATTAAAGATTAATATTGATATAGTTATATGACTAGATACAATGACGACAAACGAGGCTTGAAAACTGGATCAAGTTATATATATACACATATATATATATAAGCGAAAGGATGTTCACACACTCACCTATTGAGTGAACATCGCAGAGCCTAAACTACTGAAGGTAGAAACATGAAATTTTGACAAGAGGTTCCTTTTATGACGTAGACATCAGCTAAGAACGGATTTTTTGATATTCCACTCCTAAGAGGGTTAAATAGGGGTTGACAATTCTTTAGGAGGTCCGCCAATTTAAGTGCAAGCATAGTGAAACTTTATATTTGGTTTCGTGGTTTGATAAAATGAGAAACCTATTTCACCGTTTTACGAAAATAATTATATTAAAATAATATATTCGGATTCTTAGATTGGTACAATGGAACATCTTTTTAACCATTTTTTTAATTATCAACCCGCACGTGGGTAAATTGGTGGTTCAATTTTTGTTTGAATCTACGCTTATTTTACAGAAATCTTATCAGTTTTAAATAAAATAACACATATTTTAACTTTTTTAGATCATTTATTCCTTAGGTGACAAATAAGGGTTGAAAGTTTGTTTGCACTTCTACTGGTTAAAAGAAAACTCTAATTCCTAATATACTTTTGATTAGGCTCTATTGATAGAAGTAATGTGAATATGCGAGGCAAGGTCTTATAAATGATTTTCTGGGAAATTCACCCTGTATGGGATAAAATGGGGGATAATACTCTGTCTGGGATTTTGAGGGTCCAAGTCCAAGAAGCGAGAGAAAGAGATAACAACTAATCTCCCCCATCAAAAACGACTGATAAAAGAACTCCAGTTCCATGTCAGAGGAAGTTATCTCATAAAAGGTCCAACGCTAGACAGATTGCGGTTGGAAGCAAGTGCTCTCATGGCCTCTCCTCTGTCACACCCGTGACAGAAGTGTATCCATGACGAATTTTCACAATAAAGGGGGTCGACATTCTATATAAAAATCCACAGTTTTAAAGTTAGGAGCGTGATATTTTAGATATAGGGTTTTAGTTAGGTATATAAAATGAGTTTTTTCTTTTGGAATATTTCCTTGGATGTAAAATCTGTGAAATCCACACCTTCCACGCCCACTACTGTCGCCAACGCTCAAGCCAGGAGCCGGTGACTCAAAAGTCTAAAGGATGAATGGATTATATTATAGTCTGCGCGAACGAAGTCGCGGGTACTGCTAGTAATTTATTATGCGTGTGCTAGTTCCACGAGCTACGCTCTACACATTGGTTTGTGTGAGTGAGAGCTGTATAGTGTTACAAGATTAATTATAATAAAAATTATGATAAAAATTAATTGAGATGAAGTTAAGAAAGAAATTGTTTACGTACCATTAATTAAGAATGGGTTTAGTAAATTTATTTTGAAATTTACTTTTATTAATTCCATATTCCGTATTCTAAGAACAACATTTCGATAAAAAACTTGGAGTACGAGAAATATAAATAAATTAGATGTAAACAAGATTTGCAAATTTCACGGCATTATGTTCCTTCAAAGAAATACGCGAATAAATTCGCTAATAAGTGTACTTGCCACTTAAAAGAAATTATGTAAAACAACTTCATTTTCAGAGCGATGAATATCAAGTTACGAGTAAAAAGGAGCTTTTAAAAATTCTTGAGGAAATTTTAAGAATTTCAAGTGACCCTTTGAAAAGCAAACAGCGAGCGTTGGAGGGACCGGAATTTTGTTTACTAATTAGATCTGCCCGCTTCCGTCCATTATCCTGTATTATTTACCGACTCAATTTCATTTATGTACACAACTAAGTTATTCTCTATAATAAAATAAATTTTGCTGCGATTATATTTCTCAAACGAATATAATGTGTTGCCTACTTGTGGCTTTTTAAGCGACTTCAAAAAAGGAGGAGGTTCTCAATTCGACTGTATTTTTTGTAAATTAATAATTGACAGTTAATTAAACAGCCGTGGTAAATATTTATGTAATGAAAAATGATTTCTTTCTTTACAATCAAATTTCCAGATAGTTTTTAGCATTTCATAGTAAGAAGTGTACGTAAGTATATTTTTAAAATACCCATTTATACAGCTATATGTATCTATGTATTGCATCTCTATAAAATAAAATTTACAATAGAGCAAGCTTAATATCTGACGGTATTCTCTACCAGTCAATCCTGGTTGGAAAATTTACTGTAAAACATTTACATCATACCTTTATTATTAGCCTACTTCTATTATTGTACGAATTGTGGTTAAACACGAAGGCTTAGGCAGCCGGGTAAGACAGTGGGCGATGTTTCTCCCTTGGGTAACCCGGAAGATTATTGCGGCTTTATGCGAATCCAGAGGCGTCCCTCGCAAGAGATTTTCATTTCAATGGCTCGACATATTATAATATCTAACTCGGCGTCGCGTAAAAAACTAGCTTTACCAGTAATCCACTTTGAAGGTCCTACCTTTTCTATTGTTACGTATTTTGTATACATATAAGGCGTACGACAATGATTTCATCTTGAAAAAAAACGGTAACGGTTTCTTTCTTAATAAATTATGGTTTCATACTTATGAATTTTTAAGTATTCTCTTATTTAACAGGCTTACTTATATTGATCACATACATATATTGTTGAAAATATCGTAGGACGCCATTGAGGATGGTCTAAGAGAATTGGACAACGTCTTTTGATGTTTCCATCAATTGCGCTCACTCACGCCATAGATGCGGTGGCTACAAACCATACTGTACGGTAAAACCCTTTTTTATGAGAGGCTTATGAGCCGAGTGTTTATAAGGGTGTTGAATGGATGAATGGTCTTTACACCAAAGAAACTTATTAATTTCTAACTTCAATTTCTAATTGGTAAAGATTTTGTACACGAAATTCATCGTTAAATATGATATCAACTATTTAACATCGAAGATGGAAATAAAGTGGTTTCGAAACAAAAACACAATTATGTGTGCAATTTACACACGACAGAAATGAAACTTAATAATAATTATTTCGCATATGTCAAACTTAAGCTCTTATACAGCAACGAAGTTAAATCGTTAGCGTAAATCGGTAGAGCGCCATAGTTGTAGCGTCGACAACTGCTTTCGTAACGCATTTTCGTTTCATCAAGATTCAAATCACGATTGAAAAGAAGTTTCACTTCGAAAATGACAGCACCATTTTGTGTTATCAAAACTTATTTTATTTTTCTAGGTAAAAAATAATAGATTTTGGTCAACTCTAAAGTGCTTTGTATGATATGTAAATGACAAATGGGCTTATTTGTAATCATAGAAACCAGCCGTAAGTACGTTACGGCACACATCTATTCCTATTCTGCATTTAGTTCAGAAAGCAACAAACCACTTACGTAGCATACGCGCTATTATGGCTGTTTATGCTAATGGATATAAGCAGATATACTAAATAACTAACTGAATAAACTAAACAATATTTTCGAAAATTGAGTCGGACTGAACTGAAGACTTTAATAAGAAACTAAGATTCAATCATTCTTGACCAACCTCAGAATTCTTGTTACATTTAATTATAGGTTTTGTATAGATAAATGTTACTAACATACAGAAAACTACTTATTTCGTATTAAACTATAATCACATTCAATTAACTATGTAAACATGCCCATTGATAACAATCAAGTTTGTAATTATTTAGTCTATACTTTGTCCTTGTATTTATTACTCAATTTCGTTTTCAGACGATGTACAAGACGCGGCCGTCAAGATTGACCTAATTTTAAATTTAATTTTTGAGGAATGACTCATGAATGCTAATTGAGCGTAGATCCTTAAGGGGAAATCCCTTGGGTCGGACGAGGTTCTTGAATGATTTTTCTAAGAGCTATCCACGGCAAATCTCTTTAACTGTGGTAATGAGAAGTTAAAATGGTATAGCTGAGAGTAAAAAAAAGGTGCTCCGGTCTTTTTTTACCTCAAATTAAATGGTAAAAAGTTGTTTGTAAAGAATATGTTGTAAATAATTAATATGCATATGACACACACTACCTAGTCATAGGTCTGCATAGATTCGAAAAGTCTTAGTTTAAAATATATAGGATGAGATTTTTTTCACTATGGGTAAACAACATTTACTGTGTTGTAAGTTCTGTGGATATATACTAGTACACAATAATTAGATATAAATATCATTTTTATATGTTTTTTATACATACTTGGCTTGAGATTGAAAATAGTATTGCAATATGCCGTAGCGTATTAATTCCGTATTGCATTATGCCCTTGTGTGTGCTACATTAATAAACGCGTTCCGGTTATCAAGGTCTATTAATATTTTATGCACTAACTTTGCCATTTGCACATTTCTTGTCTTATTTTTGAGCTTCACATAAATAAAACAAGAAATGTGTATTCTAAAAATTCTTCGCAAACGTACGCATCCCCTAAATTGTTTGGGATGATCTGAAAAAACGTTGCAAAAGTGTTGCTGTGAGCTCTTTCAATATTTCACACGTGACTCGGTCTGATATGCGATTGCCTTCGTCGGGCGTAACACACGTGTATTGAATGTCACATATTGATATGTAACTTTACATAAGCACCTATATATCTGCTTCATCTTTTCCATTTCCATGACATATTGCGATAGTGAAAATGTTTTTAGCAAACGGTATACGGTGTTACGAAGATAGAGGTGGTACAGTACCTACTGTTTGTAAGTATTCTAAAAATGGCATTTTGTGCTTTTTTTATACTATTTAAGTAGTAAACGAGCATGGAGACCACCTGACGGTAAGTGGTCGCTGCCGTCCACAGATAACTGTAATCAAATTCATATAGAACAGGGGTTCTATCTGAAGTCAATTAAAGATGCGTTGCTACTCTCGAGGACCGTACCCTTCTACCGAAACGCAAAAACCATTTCACTATACAAATGGGTTGCTCCGTAATTACAATTTATTACCGTTATTTATGTTTTATAAACAACTAACAATAACCAATTGCGTACGCCATGGCTCTGTGTAGTAGATATATTTATGTTAAAAAATAATTATTATCATTATTTATTGATCTTAGGAGGAATTATGCGTTAGTTCTTAGGAGTAGGACTAATAGGCTTAAGTAAAACTACCCTTAGGGCCATTTCAGTTTTAGCGTGTTTTACGCTATATTATAGCGCTAATTTTGGAGCTTTTTAAGATCGGACGCATAGATTTGTTTCTGACTGACACTCGTAGCCTCAAGAAATGACGCTTGAAATGAATGTTTCGGGTGAATTAGGTAAGAATTAGATTTACAAAGGTAAATTACTTTTTAGGGAGCTGTACCCAAAGGGTAGAAACGGGATCCTATTACTATGACTCCGCTGTCCGTCTATCCGTCTGTCTGTCATCATGCTTTACCTCATGAACCGCGATAGCTAGACAGTTGCAATTTCCACAGATTATGTATTTCTGTTGCCGCTAAAACAATAAATGAAAACAGAATAATATAAAAATAAAAGTCTCCCATACAACTAAAGTGATTTTTTTTTGCCGTTTTTTATAGATAATGGTACGGAACACGTCGTGCGCGATTCCGACTCGCACTTGGCAGGTTTTATTGATCACTTAACATGTGATGGATTCTTCCGACGAATGGATTCTGGAGCCTTCTTATACAGAAGGGTCTCCATGTGTCCATTTAGACCTATAGAGATCTGTAGCTAGATTGCTACGGCGTAACATAAATCGTAGCTAGTAGCTAGTAATCAGTTTGGTTAGTAATGAGTTACACAAATGTTTGTGCAATCAATTCTCTTCGTAATGACGTTGTAAGTCTTGATATATGGCGGAAATGATGTCAGATCGGAACTAGGTTCGAAGTGTCGGAGTTTGACACGCCGCAGGGACTTATGGAACTTTGGAAACTTCCTTGCGTTCCAATTTCCAAGGTGTTAAAAGTAGGCTTAGCAGTACGTAAGTATTTCTTTTACTATTATTTTCTATTGTACGTACAATTGTTTTTGAAAGTAAAAATAAAGAGATATCCAAAATAATAAGAGGTCGAAAGATTAACATAATATAAACATGAAAGCTTTTTAACACTCATAGCCTCACAGTAGGATTTTCTCCGGTGTCGTGGGTGCCTTGGACACACAAAGACGAATACCCAGACCCAGAACAGAAATCTAAACTCATCATTCAGATGTCTGTCTGGCTGGTGATCGAACCCGGGACTCGCTGCGTGTCAGACCAGCATAGTGACCGCTCCGCCACGCGGGTCCTCTATGATGGAATACATTGTAGACTTTTTAAGCTAAGGATTACCTCAGAGCCGGAGGCAATTGAAGAACACTGAAGCTATTTTTAGGGGGAAAACCTTTATATCCTTTGATAATAGTTTTGAACTAAACACAAACAACATGTCAGTATAACAATGCACACGCTGTACGTATTTAATTATTCAAAGTTCTTTGTTTAGGGAACAATGACGTAGGTACGTTTTAACGAGTTTCGTAGTAATGCTTTGAATGGCGTATTACCGGCTTAGTATATTTATGTGCCGTTTTAAGGGTTTCATATCCAAAGGGTAAAAACGGAACCCTATTACTAAGACTCAGTTGACCCTATTACTAAGACTAGTCTGTTCGTCTGTCTGTAGCCAGGCTGAATCTCATGAACCTTGATAGACAGTTGAAATTTTCGTAAAATAAATATTTAAGGGGGGCTCCTATACAAGAAACATGAGACTTTAACGTTAAAGTGCTAGATGGCGTTCATTACGTTTTCTAGGTGACTCTTTCTACCAAATGTGCTATGTAATTCAACATCGGAGAAATAGCGCTTTCAATATTCAACTTATCGAGGATTCTTTGTAGTTGGATCTTTCACCACAAGATGGCAGTTTTAACCAAATTATTCGTCGATTATTATTACACAGAAATCTAATTTATATTACGTTTTCTTGAAAGAAAAGTAGGTAATCGCTATATCACACGTGAATAAATTTTCTGCTAGAATGCATTTATTTGTTATAAAAGAAAAAAAACTAATTCATTCAAATATTTATAGATAATAGTACGGAATTCTTCGTGGACGAGTCCGACTCGCACTTGGCCGGTTTTTATTTATATATCATTGAAATAATGATGGGTCCATTATTCAAGGTAAATTTGGGTAAAATATTGTACCCATTTCCACATAGAGCATAAAATAAGGGAGCTCGGATTCGACCAGCGGGATGTGTCATCGAGGTAGGATTTATGTGACGTCGTTCAGTGGGATTTGCTCGCGTTTCACATAATGGATTGTTTTAGAATTTCAAACCACTTGCTCCCATATTTTTGTATCCGTCTGCAAATAATATTAATCATTTCAAAATCGGGCTATTGTTTTTGGACGCTTGATTGTATTTGGGATAAAGCGAAATTTTAAATGTTCAATATTTATATGCGGAAATGTTTCACAAGCAGAAATTCTGTTGGTTTAGTCCAAAATGTTGTAGCTAAGGTTTTAATTTTCGAGTAAAATAAATTATGTTTATTTTTTGCATTGCTACGAGTCTCTTCTCTGACTTAAAATATAGAAGATATTCATATAATTGTGTGTTTCTTGTGAGGAGCACATAGAGACACATTTTGTATTTGGATAAGAATTAATCTCACCAAATGTGTACAATAAATAAGGCTTGATTTGATTTAAAAAAAAATCTTATTTTGTTGTGTTTTACCGTTAAAGAAATTGCCTAAGAAAAATAATCGAGAGTAATACCTTAAAAAATAATTTACAAATCAAACTTGCAGTACCAAATGATTTACATGTTGTGGTGTAATGTTTCAAATGTATGAAAACAATATTGAAAGCGTAAAAGATAAATGCAAATAACCTTATGTAACTAGTATGCACCCTGATATAACGTTACATAGTTTTATGAAAACGTGGAAGTTTACGCTGAATATTGGACGATCCAAATGTGGTCTCAGTGATTAATGCTTCGTTCGCTTCGATTTACCGCTCGCGGTTCTGATGGCCAAATTAGCCGTCGATGCTGAGGCTATAAATTTTCCGAAGCGCCTCCTAAATCGAGAGTTTAAAGCCTACATTGCCAACAAGCTGATAATAAATTTGGTTCCGAACGTAACTGCACTATAATAATTGATAAGAGTAATTTCAGATACGATATGCAATTTAAAATGTAATGTAGTTAAGGTGGAAATCATAATTTAATAGGAACATAAATGTTTACGTTATGTATATCAATATTTACTAAATCATGACAAATAATTCCTTGGTTGAAACTACTGCCTCTACTACTACTACTACTCTTACCGCCATGTTCAAAATCTTTAAACAAGCTTCATCAAGAATTATGATAGGAAAGAACAAATACTATAAAAATCATGGATTAAAATAAACCCGAAAGCACACGATCAGATGAAATCTTGGACTAACATTGACGCATAGCGGGGCCTGGTTATGTGTAGATCTTAACAGTGGCTAGTCATTTAAACATTATATATACATACATATTTTTATTATTATATATTTTATACAGATGTTATTATTACGCGTTAAATAATATTTATACGTATGAAAAGACTACTAGAATCTTTTGTTGTAGGTGATATGGATCATATAATAACACATATTCGAAAGACTTATCTAAAGTCATTGTTTACTAATCTGTCTAACCAGGCATTGATCCTGAGACCCTCCACAAGACATATCATATAAAAAATAAACGTTGAACCACACAAATAATATTTATAATATATATCATGTCAATAACAAACAGAGTTGAAAAGTATAAACCATGTATCAATTTGTATTGTTTGCGTTGAAACAATACCGTTTCTCCTGAACATTTCAATATTCGCCCAAATTTGTTACTACATTAATACGAACGTAACCTCCTGTAACACAAGACGAACCCTTTCAGTACAAAATTCGGCCAAATAACACCCCAATTAGGGGCGGACGCAGTAAATTAGGAGTTCAGGTTGTTGGTGGAACTGCTCCGTTGGCTTCTGACAGACCCCACGGCGCTGTTTCCGCTGGCTCATTTGAACAACAATTAATGCTTCACGACGAGACTTAAATGAAACCAAGCTGAATATTCATAATAGTGCAAGTAAAATGTAAGATTTATGATCAGTTATTAATATTTGAAAAAAATAAATAAATGTGTGAACGCATGTTAGAAAATATATATAACTTAAATATTAGTATAACACTTCATTAAATCGATACAAAAAAGAGCTAGTAAAATCAAAACAAGAGTAATAAAATTTGTGGTGTGCTCACTTTCATATCAGGTGTCCATCTTCGTTTTCGGGAGTAGCAAAGCGTCTGTGATTGATTTCACATAGAACCCCTGTTCTGTATGAAGATGTTTGCAGGTATTCATGGACGGTAGTGGCCACTTACCATCAGGTGGACTGCATACTCGTTTGCCATTTTAATATTATAAAAAAAATACTTACGTCATTTAATATCACCGTCAACAATCCACATTATTGAAAATTAGAATCTAAAATAGCGTCATATACAGGAATATCTAAACCGTACAACTAACGAACCGTGGTGTGTTACATTGTCTGAACAATTTCTCGTAAGTAACGCGCGTCTCGTAAGTACAATTTTCAAAGTATTATTATATGGTAAAAAATACGTAAGAAAACATTCAATTATCTGTAAATATTATACAAAAACTAACACGATTACATAGGTGTGATTTTAGACTAATATTATCGCGGAATTGATACATCTTAACATATATATACGGGTACCCACGATATGTGTACATGGATCGTGGTCACGATGAAACTGAGGACCGTTGACAAGCACTGGTGGTAGATAGACCTATCTACCCTACGTCTAGTTCGTTTTTCTTTTTTAGGTTCCATATTACGACACACAGCACTAACTGTATCCTTACGCACCAAATTTTGCATTATTTGTGATTTACATAAACTAACCACTGGATTCCAGGTTTGCGCTAATTTAAAACCATCTTCTCTGTTAAAATTCTTAGGATGTTTTTTGATCTCTATTGCTTTTCTTACTAAACATGGAAAGTAATGACGCTCAGTGGAGATCACCTCATGTTTATGTAATTCGATCCAGTGGTTAGAACCGGAATTTAGAATGTGTTCAGCTACCGCAGATTTCTTCGGCTCATTCTTTTTGACTGCGCTGGTGTATTTCTTAATTCGTTGTGAAATGGCTCGTTTTGTATGTCCAATGTAACAGCTGCTACAGCTCCAGTCAACTTTATAAACTTCGGGACACGATACTACTAATACCTATCTAGTATTTGTAGATACACTCAGAACAGCAAATTCAGGGCAGAAGTGAAGAAAATCTATTCAGGCTTTTACAGCGTATACAGATCTACGCAATCCGTGGTACTTGATCCGTTTATTTGCATAACTCCTTTTTTCGTGCATACTCCAACGAATGCTCCACTCTACAATTTATTTTACATCGCTGCTCTTCGACCCTTAGATACAATAAAAAGCGCCGAACCAGTTTTTTGTCGAAATCCACGCTTCGTTGTGCAAATGTAGATCGTAGACCCCTTTTGTTGAGACCACAAAAAGTAAAAAGTTTCCGCTCCCATTGCAAAAATGTATAAAACCGTACCGTAGCGCCGGATAAGCAGATGCTTGAACTACAAGATTCTCAAGCGCCAACTGTTATTTAAATTTCTCACTATTTCACCGAAGTTAATACCGAACTTTATAAAACCACTAGAAAGACATTTGAATAAAAAGGCAATTTTGTT
Source organism: Cecropterus lyciades (assembly GCA_002930495.1). Classification (NCBI taxonomy): domain Eukaryota; kingdom Metazoa; phylum Arthropoda; class Insecta; order Lepidoptera; family Hesperiidae; genus Cecropterus; species Cecropterus lyciades. The sequence continues at coordinate 268,202 of MOOZ01000147.1, forward strand.
CAAAAAGTAATTATGTATGTACAGGATGACTTACATTAAAAATTTTATCGATGTTGTGGTAATGATGAACGAGGCTTTAAGGTTATATACCAGGAAATAATAGTGGCGATGTTAAATAGAAATATTACTGGCAACATCTTGAAGGGCTTTTTGTCAATCAAAAATTTGAATTTAAACTTTAACCATAATGAATTTCAAATTAAGACATACGTCGTCCAAAAAATGTGCAAAAAATGCTCTAGTCTTTCACTGCTTTCTTAATTTAAAATCTATACTAATAATATTATAAAGCTGAAGAGTTTGTTTGTTTGAACGCGCTAATTTCAGGAACTACAGGTCCGGTTTGAAAAATTTTTTCGGTGTTAGATAGCCCATTTATCGAGGAAGGCTATAGGCTATATATCATTACGCTAAGACCAGCAGGAGCAGAGCACCAATGAAGAATTTTTCAAAATCGGGGTTTTTTTCTAATGAGAGCTTCCGCTGCATGCGCTGCGTAAACGGTTAAACTTTCGTAAAAAATATGTATGGCAGAATTGATCTCCTTTAAAAGTTCTAAAAAAAGTCAGCGACACCATATGTCTATCTTTTCAGGTAAACTCACTGAACCTTTTATATGCTCACCAAATTTCTTCCAAAATAATGCATTATTTGCGGAGTTGTTTTTAGAAATATAATATTTAATCTTATCCAAATAAATACATAAATTAGTTTTCTTTGTAGTAACTAATACACGGGTGAAACCGTGGGGCGCAGCTAGTATTTAATAATTCAGAACATTTTCTGAGCAAACGTTTCTTAAAATTGTTGTTTTCTGTATAAAGCGCGCTAATGAGGGGGGTGTAACAATTTCGTCTGTATTTATAGGTCTATCTGAAATCTGAGTAGAGGCGACCCACGTAATGCTGGCTCATTATCTAAATAGCCAATCTTGGCGTTTAATGAAATTTTCATATCACAATTTGTCACAATTCATCACAGATTTCAAGTGAGATTGCACAATTTCAACAGAACAACAAAAGTAAGAATAAAACCTATAAAAAGAAATAAAATAATTTATCACAACATAACCTAATTTCATAAAATATAGAAATATCGACAGTCTACAGAGTTATTATTTCATCATAATAATCCGCATGCATTAAACATAGAGAAATAGAATAGTTTGAAAAGCCCGCATGGTAGCGTCCTCTTAGGTATGTAAAGTCGTATCCGAACAAAACTATTCAGAAAATCTGATATCTGAGCCATCATGATATCAGAGCCAGTAATTACTTTTCGTGCGGGAATACGGGAACAAGGAGAGGTAGGCTATCAAGTTTGAGAAAAAATTACGCATTATTTTTTTTTTGTTTTGAATATTTTCAAATTTTAGTTGATGGTATTTGTGGCTGGATGGTAAGAGGTTACTGCCGCCCATAAATAAAACGGAGGCTCTGTTGGAAGTCGATCACAGATGCGTTGCTACTTCCGAGGACTGAGATGGTCGCCTCATATATATAAGTGAGCCGGCAACCACACACTTCAAACAAAACGCAAGAACTGCTTCACGCTAGAAATAGGTAGTATCTCTCCGATCGAACTACACTGGTTCTACCACCTGGAAAAGTACATAATTACATAATAGCCAAAAATCATGTCGATCATATCAGCTTCAAAATAAAAAAAATCCGAATTAAAATCGGTCCATTCGTTGAGATGCTACGAAGCCACAGACAGACAGATAGGTACGCTGACAGACTCGTCATTTATATGATCCCTTTTTTTGTCGAGGGTTTAAATCAAGGGATAATCTTTCATTGGACAATCTTTAATTATTACACCTACTGATGCATTATAAGAATACTGTTAAGTTAAACTGCATTTTAGAATAACAAGTGTAGAGTGGACCCATACACAAAGGGGTTCATTTATTCTCAGAGCAGTAACGGATTACCATTAAGGCGTCTGCAAGCTCGTTTGCTAATTCTGCCGTATAAAAAACAGATGGAATGTACAAATGCATCTATCGTTACTTAAAAAGGTAAAAACAGTGTCCGATGACACGAAATCTCAACAATATACGGTTTAGTCTCAACAATAAATATTCCCATATATAGTAATGCCATTAGCAAACATTTTTCTTGATAATTTCTAAGGAAATCCTTCCAATAATACTAAAACCTTCGACGAAAAGGTTTGGCAAACAAACGAATGGGCTGTTTCTGAGGACTGTTCGAATTTATTAAGGTCGGTGCTGATTTATTTGCTGAACTTATACAATAGATCTGGACGAAACTAGGCGAGGATTTTTATCATAAGCAAGTTTATTGACCTCTATACGTTTTCATCTCAGCATTTTATCCTGAGTGTATTGCACATAAAGATTTCGGGGTAAGTGATAGTCCTATGTATGGTTTGATTAACACCTGAGATCGTCCACGGATATGTTGCTAACTTTGATAATTAACTGAGGATGCCACATGTTTTTCCCACAACGGTCAACGTACAAAAGTGCATAATACTGTTACAAGGCAGAAATAGGTAGGGCGTACGTGTACTTGTACTGTACAGTGTGTGAAGACTCTGTCACTTGTACGCAGTATCATTACCAAGCATCATCATAATCATCATCATAAGCAGTGGAAGTTTCCTAATGCCATTCCCTCAAAACAGAGTTTCAAAGTTTAGCCTCAGAATTTATCAAATAAGAGACATTTTAAACTATTAATATTAAGAAATATTATCTATATCATTGTTAGGAAAGAAGACAATGTGTGGAAGAATTTTCCTATTTCCAGCGACCAATTTCCAGATGAAATCATTCGTTTGAAGCGTAAACGTAATGAATATGGAATGAGATCAAAGGTCGACCTCTTTCAGAATTTGGAACTAGGACAATAATTCGGCCACCGCCATTAATCCCGGTCTCTGCTGACTTGTATGGTTACCATTCTTAAATATAATCACGTCATCATTTTGACGCATCAATATAAATAGGAGAAAGATAATATTTAGACTACAGCCTTTCATTAAGGTAACTGCAATCGTCGAGATCAATTATCACTTATGAGACATAATTTATAACTGACTTATATGCTTAGCACTACCAAATATTTCTTTGTAATATTTTACACAGTTGAGTTAATAAATAGGGTTGATAAATAAATTATGCATAACGTCGTTAATTAATTGTATGTTATCACCGTAAGCTGTGTTATACATGGTCACTGCCGCTAATGGACATGTACATATATTGAACTCTATACAATACAGGGGTTTACCTGAAGTAAATTACAGATGCCTTGACCCTTCTGAGCACTAAGATGCCTTTCAACAAAACGTATGAATTGCTTCGCGCTAGAAATAGGTGTGACGGTGGTACTTCCCGCTCGAACTATGCTGGTTTTACAACCTCTTAATTAATTATATTAAGGTATTTTTTGCTATAAATGCACTGACATCGTTATAAATCTGATATCTACAATACTACCCAAATTCTATCATGATTCATTATAGAAGATAATATCAATTCCTTGAGTAGATATCCACGTAAACACACATACCAATATATATGAATTATTTTACGTCTGTTGGTGACAAATGTTATTGAAAGAATTTTTTTATAGCACTAACATTCGAATTAACAATACAAAATATGAGATACAAGCTATGCAAGGACGTAATATTCTAACATTTGTCGCAGGAGATACCTTAAAGAGGTGCTTTAATAAATGAGCATTATTCACACATGTTACCATTTTAGGCAACATACTCATAATTTCGCGTAATAAACTCCGCGGTGTTAAATTATATGATCATCATTATCTCGCGTAATATTCGCCGCCTGTTAATATTGCTTGACGTATAATCGTAAACATCATCCGGTACCTTTTTGCTTGAGAGAATTTAATTTGAACGACGCCAACTGTCCGCGATCGGTAGGTTGAACATTTTAAAATTAATCCGAATTTACTCTATAAGGCATAAATATTATAAAACATTACGTACAGTGTTTAAATATTCGTATGTCTACGTATCAGTTCTGTTGGATTTGATTAATACACCATGTTCACTTTTGTCGTTAGTAATAAATTAAT
>MOOZ01000147.1:315160-327756 GCA_002930495.1 Cecropterus lyciades
TGGGTATTCTGTGCTGGTACGCTGATGAAATATATACTTCGGTAGGTTGTATTTTTATATTTTTCGAATTTTTTTATATTTTTTATGATCTTGAGACAAATGAAGGCTTATGAAGGTGGTAGAACTCTTTTTGGTTCGACTCCCGGAGCACCACCGCCACACCTATTTCTGTCTAATAACAGCAGTGTTATGCGCTGTTGTGTTCTGGTCTGAAGGGTGTGGTAAGGGAGACATACTTTTCCGAGGTATTCCATCATAGTCCTCAGGGATAGCAGCGCAGCTGTGGCTAACCTTAGGTGAAACTTTGATCTTACCTAGGGTTGATTACAGACGTCCATGGGCGGCAGTAGCTACTTACCATCAGGTGGGCTGCATGCTCGTTTGCTACTTCCATACTATAAACTTACTATACTTACCTTCTAGCCAGCGGTAGTAAGGTTGCCCCTTTAACTGGTATCGACATCAATAAGGGTAGGATATAATCCTCTACAGTTATTTGTAAATAGAGAGTTATACTTAGTTTTGCAAAGGGAGATTCCGTGCTCCGACACTTCAGAGTTTTCATAAAGGCAAGATGTTGAAAATACTTTAACAGCGCCATTTAGACTACTAGTGGTGTCATCTCTTGATGAGGTGCGGTAGTTGCAGCATTGACACGGAGAGTTGCAACAAAGTCAATACTTATTAACACTGCTGTTATTAGGCATTGCATTTGCTATTCACTTCAGGCTAGTTTTATTGACTATTTAGGCCACTTAATATTTCAACAACATACATTATCATTATATTAATTTATATTATATATTATTATATTTTTTTATACTAACAAAACTAACGATAATTGAAAACTACTCTTGTAAAGTATCTAAAGTTTCTGGAAGAAATAAAAGGCTTTTTATTTTATTTTATTTATTTATTTATACATTATAGTTTCTACATAAAAGCTGGTTTTTAATCGATGGTCTCTAATATTTTTAATAAAATCATGAAAGAAATACGTTCAATAACAGATAATTTCTATATAACATTATCTCGCAGAAAAGTGCGTATTGCACAGTTAATGAATATTTTAATGACAAGTAATGAATAATACGCAGCTATCCGATTTCCCAATGAGTACATTTTAATAATAACTTGTAGTGCCATTAGTATATACCTAGATATTTAGTATGTAAGAAAATTGATTAAGTTTTATGACCATAGACTTATAAAGTAATTTCATTATTTTCTAATGTACCTATTACAAATTTTAAATTTGACATAATCTAGTTATGTTATATTAATCTATTAATTCTAATTTATTTTAATGTCAAATTTAATTAATTTATAACAATGACAAATGCTTAAACTATAACTTAACATGGACTTTGAATATTTAGGATTGTATAATTTTAATAAAATATCGATTTAATTCAATTAATTTTATGTAATTGATATATAAAAAAATATTTGTACGCCAATATTTTGCACAGTAAGCGCCCTTCTATAATTGTGGATACCTTTGTTATCCTTGCTGACAAATTAATAGATGATTTATGATTTATAAGCTATAATGCCTAACTCTAAGTACATTTAGAAGTAAATTATACTAAATGAGCGTGCAGTTTCATGTTCTAATCTATTAGTATGATTGCAGAGCTCAGGTGTGGGAGATGCAGTTTACGAGAGCGGGTGGTATAACACTAACAAACGATGCCAGCGCACTCTACTCTTGCTTATGCAAAGGTTTGTTCTATCGATAAGTCCGGAACGTATAGTACGTAATGTCGTGAATATTATAGGTATAGTAACATTACACAATTGAATGTACCTATTTCTACCTTGAAGAAATACATGTGTTTCTGTGGAAGGGTATGGATACCGGCTGACTTACATTTAAAGCGATCACCTTAGTTCTCAGGATTTGCAATGGATCTGTTATTAACTTGATTGATTGATTGATTTTAAAATCTTTGCACACAATTATTGTATTTACTTATTTGATCACAAAATCTTAGATTTAAATTATTTATTTGTTACAGATCACAGAAACCTCTTTATTTTACGGCTCTCAAATTCCGTTCTATCACAATGTCTACTTATAGCTCGGTATGTTTATTTATCACCTTATTATTATTATTTTTATGGAGAAATATATAATATTACATTCAGTGTAAGCTGATATGTGCTGATTTACTTTTTAAAACGAAAGTTTTCATGCAGGAAACAGAACTGAAGTCGAACCTAAACGTACATATTTTTCACGGGACATAGAACAAGTGTCTTTGGGTACGATGAAAAACATAGTAATTCTATAACGATAGTCACTACTTAGTTACACATACATTATTTTAGTAATGTATCGAGAAAAGCCTTTTTTTGGGACTCATATATACTTTCTTTACACATAGCTCTTTAATATTTATAGCATTGTTTACTATTTCTATGATTATTTAAATATCTTCCAGGCGTGGGCTGATTCGGTGCACTTTGCGTGTTAGAGACGTAAAGTAATCAGTGCCTTAATAGGACTTCAAGTATTGGCCTATGTATCGCAACTTCAGTTTTTACTAATTACATATATACGTTTATTTCAAAATTAAAATCAAAAGGGGAACCTACGTACGTTTTTTACATAACACTAAAGCAAAAACAGCGTAAACTTTAAACGAAATTGCATATTTCGTGGTGTCAGCGCACGGTTGCATCCGTATTATCAGATTAATTACTCCGGGGATTTAAATTAAATTTACGCTTATGTTGCCTAAAATGTTACGAGCGCTTTCACTCCATAGATGTATGTTACAAATAATGCCGCTTTATAATTGTATCTTCCATAATTTTATAAATGTGAAAATTTGTGAGTACGTGTGTGTGTTTGTTATTCTTATACGTAATAGTAGTGGTCTGGTTTCGCTGTTTGGCGTACAGATAGTTTAACACGTGGGATACTCATTATTGTGGTAAACACAACCAATGTACGTTGTATTTACCACAATAATGACTACGTATAGGACTTACTGTAAATGTACTTTAATTTTTTTTCGTATTTTTTACACTCATTGATACGTTCATAGGAGGAAGTCCTAGTTTTATGGGGTATACTAGGACTTTCGCCTGCGTTGTGGGTACCATGTACATACGCTTACAAAGACGAATACACAAACGTCCAAACCCAGAACAAAATCAAAATTCATCATACGTGTCAGACCTGTATGGTGACCGCTCTGTCACTCGATTCGTTTTAAATAACATTCATTAATAGTTTATTTGTGTATCTTCCTGAACAATTTCTACTCTCATTATTGCAAATAACACGTGTACCGATCACGCCAACATCGAGACTGCAACTTATTTTTCAACTTATATAAGAAGGCTACGTTGCCATTAGTGTTGGACTTTGATACTAGCTTATACTCGACTCTGAACAATTTAATTTGACAGAATGAATAGTATCTCGCGCCATCTATATCTTAAGAGTAATCTTAAGTTGTTCGATCCTCGTTCTACGTATTTATTATAACTGCTTAAGTGTAAGAGGTGTACGTCAGCACACATACACATGTACACGCATAATTAGTTACATGTAAAATTATATTATATTCTAAAAGGCTGGAGTTTCTTTTTACTTCTATCCAGACATCTCTATACATATACGTACTTAATTAAGACTGGATGTGAATTAACTTCAATCATCTATACTAATATTGTATTATTTAATATTAAAAAACTGAAGAGTTTGATTGAACGCGCCAATCTCAAGAACTACTGGATCATTTTTTTTGTGTTGAATTGTCCATTTATTGAGGAAGGCTATAGGCTAAGTAACATGACGCTATGTTTGTTTGTTTTTTCCTTATGTAGTAGCGGGTGAAACCGCAGAGCATAGGTAGTTATGATCATAAATAGTGAAAAAAAAATGATGTCACATCTTGACCGAGTAGATCTACGGTTTAAATCTATGTCTAACGTTATATTTTTATTCTTTTCAGATTCTCACAACGTCCTACTCGTATTTTACGTTGCTGTACACTGTTTACCGTAGCGACTGAATTTTAACTACATTTGCGAAAATTTGCTGAGTAGTGACTGCAGAGTAGAGAAGTGGTCGGCGGTTATCGCCCTGACCTAAAACTAAAAAAATATTGAAATTAAATAAAAATAAGTTTCAAGTAAGCTTGTTTTTCTATTGATAACCGAGGTTTTAATAAAGACTAATTTAATTAATGGAATACCTGAAAAAATCTATTTTACGTACATCTTTTGACAAAATAATGTAATACGTATTCACACTAAATTATGCATGAAACTGTTTTATATGAAATAGTTATAGTAAATAAGCATAGTTTACCGATCGTGAATAAGTTACTTCTGCCGTGATATTTGTAACCGATTTCTTATAAAATTATAGTGAACTAAGCTTCATCACATCCATCAAAACAGAACACACTAGCGCTGCGCTACTGCACTAGATTTGATGGTGTTTTCGTACCAGTCAATCTATCGTCTTTCGATGCCCTTGCCCAAAGTCAAGCCATGTCGAACAGTTATTAAGATAGCTTTGGTTCTTCGACGGATAGCGGTCGATAAAACGACGATCAACAAATGATCGATGGTTGGATCATTGCAAGTGAATGAGTTTATCATATATTTATAACCCTTCAACATTATTTTTATAATGTTGAAGGGGTAAACGAGCATGCAGACTGATGGTGAGAGGCTTCTGCCGCCCATGGATATCTGTAATCAACCCAAGATAAGATCAGAGTTTTGCCTGAGGTTGGCCACAGATGCTTTGGTACTTCTGAGGACTAAGTTGGTACGCCTAGGGTAAGTATATCTCCTTTACCATACTCTTTAAGACCAGACCAAAAAAGCTTAACACTGTTGTTATAAGACAGAAATAGGTCTGACGGTGGTGCTACCGAAGTCCGGCACCTACAGAGGGTTCGACCCTTCAAAATCTATCCATCACATCATAGCTATTTGAAACAGTTTTTTAAAGCATATTCAATGATGACTCCATTCTATTGTTGGTCGATGACATCGACCAACAGATGTGGAACAACTCTCAGTCGACGCTAAATGTTCAGTCTCTAACATGAATTATATTGATCGATAATTTCGATCAACAACAGATCGATATTACCATAAAGATGCCACTGATATCACTGCAGTTGAACGTTAAATACTTGGAAAAGAAACCATCTTCAAATTTATGTATCTATCGCTATAACAAATTAATACCAGATGTCAGAACGTTTAAACTGTTTTTATTTATACAAATTCAAATACAAGCACTATTTACAGCAAATATTTGAGCTATTCACTTCAAGCTGTTTTGCAATGTTTGCATTTTATAAAATGTTTACGCTGTTTTCCCAGTTGAAACAGCTGTGACAGATAACACCTGTATGCTATAAATATTTCATGACTGGCAGGATTACTCGACTGTGCTTATTGCTCAATACGGTTCTGATTGAGGATTGGAGCATGCTCGACCATGGTGATCCAGTTCAGAGTGTAGTCGTTATAGTGTAAGAGTGAGTGGCCAATCAACATAAAATTTTATAAAAATTTACAAAAAAAAAAAAAACACAATACTCGAAATCTTCTCAATAAATCCTTCAACACGTATATGTACAACGACAAATATACGATACGCTACTTTGATATGTAAACGTATATTAATTATTGTGCAGTCACATACAACTGGCCAAATTCAGTTTACATATTTTTGAAGACACAGTTAAAATAAAATGAAAAGAGTATTTACAGGCTGTAATATTTTTATGTCCCATTGCTAAGTAAAAGGTACAGTTGTGGGAAGAATTTTATAATTGACTCGAAGCATATTGAACTACTTTGTTATATTTCAGATTAAAGTGAGGCTTATGACTAACCAGAGAGCTTTTAGAATAGGTACTGATTTTACTACACCAGATTGATGTAACAAAAAGCAAACAATACAAAAAATACGAAAATGGCTTATGTGTATCCAATACGTACGAATACACACAAGCCATTATTCGCCATGCAAACGGAACTGAATGGATCGTACGATTGATCTTGGAGAACAATGTGTATTGTTTTGCTTACGTACAGGCATGACGTTGATTGACCCGTCTATCTATTATTACCCGTCGGATAGACCTTGATTCATGGGCAGTGTGCTTGATAGATTGCGCTGTGGTATCCAATTGGGCATTAGACTAGTTTGAACATCTTTATGATACAAGTACGGCAAAAACATTACAAAGTTCGATTTAAATATTTAAAGTTAACTAATAAGTGTATGAATAAATGAGTTTATGTTTAAAAAAAACGATTAAATGTACATCAAAATCGTTGGAATATGGACAAAAAAGAAATAAAAGAAGTGTTTTATTGACAAAATATTGAATTTGAAAATAATTTATATTTGACCGTCTTTATTATTCAATAGATATGTAAACCAAAAGGCAGTAAAATGTACTGACATTATATATTTTATTAACGTTAGTAGAAATGAATAAAGTATGTTCGGCTCTCTCTGTAACGGAAAAATTGTTGCAACCATGAATATTGCAATATGAACTGTACTCATTCACAAAATATTAATTGTGTTAAATTGTTCTACGTGTTACGGTTAACAATATATTTTTATTTTGGTTTTTAACTTGAACTGTTAACATAATATCGTACAAGGGGTAGACTTTATCATACTTCGGAACCAGGTTCACTATAGATATACTTGTAAGCAATCTTATTGTACTCCTTCTTTGAGAAGATTGAAAACATATTTTTATTATTTTGTGTTGCGAAATTTACTTTTTTGTTATATGTATGTATGTTACGGGATATATATTTATAGCATACGGCTCACTTATATATAAGGCGATCATCTTAATCCTCGGGAATAGCAACGCATCTGTGATCGACTTCAGATAGAACCCATGTTCTATTTACAGTTGCTTACAAACGTCCGTAGCCGGCAGTAACCACTCACCATCCGGTGGAATGCATGTTCGTTTGCTACTTCATTCTGATTCAAAAAATATATATCACCATACTAAAAGAGAAAAGAAAATAGCATTTTTTTTATTAAGGAAAGAACAGTAAGTCAGTTTCAAAGAACGAAATATGAAGGCAATAATTAATTTCTAGTATTTTAATTAAGAAAATAATCAGCCGGCGACTGAAGCGTGATTAATTCTCATGAACGGGAATAAATTGAAATTTGTGACTAGTATTGATGGTTTAAATTTAAGATTTATTTTAAATTATGTGGACCCTTCACAAATTAATAAAAATTATTATGGAGGATCTTTAAAGTAAACCGTGTTTAGAGGCAAAATTTATGCGTTTATGGCAATATTTAAAGATTATTATTACAAGAGTACAAGACTTCTAGACGATTAGTTCACGTACTTTGTAAAATGAACTCGGAATAATTTGATGTAGCAGTGTTATGTTATAATTAATCATCATTTGTATTTGCGATATAGGCTTCCATAAGAACTCCTTATCAGGTGGAAGAAACTATGTAGTTTGACCGCGGAGGTATCACCGCCACACCTAATTCTAGTGTGAAACAGTTTTTGCGTTTCAGTGGAAGGGTGTGGTTGCCGGCTAATTTTCATGAGGCGACCATCTTAGTTTTCGGGAGTAGCAAAGTGTCTGTGATTGACTTCAGATAGAACCCATGCTCTGTATGAAGTTGCTTACAGATGTCCGTGGGCATCAGTGACCACTTACAATCACGTGGAATACATGCTCGTTTGCTTCTTTATCCGCAAAAAAATAAAGAAAAGAGGTATACTAGGTGTATACCTCTTTTCTTTATCTTGGTCACGTACGTCAACGTAGTTTAAGCAACGTTGTCAGTACACTGTTGTCTATTTAATTACTTGTTCTTACCCTACAACATTTACGAGAAGAGAGAATATTTCATTATGAGGTCATTATGAGGTCGCCCCTTTATAGCAAAGGTACGAAAATTTAACTTAAACTTAAAAAAATGCTGCGATTCACTTACGCCATAATTGAAGAAGGACTTTTAATCTACTCTAAATAAGTCTAAATAATAAAACAAATTTTCTAAAGTGATTATTAGTCTTATAATACAAGCAAAGAAACCAATAAGCCTTAACCTACTTGTCCTTAACTCTACATAATATTCGAAACAATAAATAGCTCACTTCGTTAATGCCCAAACGCCAAATTAATGCAACTTCATAATTGCGACTCCCGAACTGTTCTTAGAACCTTGTATATGTTATAAACTGCAAGTTTGGAACTTGCTCAGCATAATATTGAGAAAAGCGTATAATATAAGTTATAGTTTCTATACTAAATATAACGTTTCAATTAAGATGAGACAAAATCAATTAATTACTGAACGATGCTGGGTAAAGTTTTCATATTCGACATTCCTCTGTTTCATATAAGTGTCACCGATAATTCAGTGGTATTGCGATTATACCGCATTTGGCAGCACCCCAAAATTTTAACGAGTCAAGTTGTCGACTGTAGTCACTAGATCAGGCCCGGGGTCAATGAGCTCTACAGTAACAATGGCTGGCTGGCTTATTTCTTTTGGCACAAATTGTATTTGCTCAAGAACCGAGACGCGAAGGAGGATACTAATAAAATGGTAGATATAGTGTATATACATGTGTAATATATCGTATTAAGAGCTTCCAGAAGTATTCGAGTATAGAACAATGTTTTATGGTTCGAGTGACAATATCAACATTTCTTTGAGCAGTAGTGTGGAGCTACTGTCTTTTGGTTTAAAGATTGATCAGAAATAATAGGCTCATCCCTTTTGTGAAAACATAAAATTTTAAAACAGTATACTTGTCATAGTAAACCTACCTTTATAATATACCTTTCTTTAACTTATATATTTTTTTTGCTATAAACCCTCCTCCCCTCCTGTATCCACCAGTGTACGGGTGTACTGAAAGTAACAAGTTAAGTCAAGATGCAGTGAGGCTGCCCGTCTGGGTATTACAAGCTTGCATTTAGCCGCCTTTGTGGGGTTAAGTCACGCATGGATCCGCTTACATATATTCTTCCGTTTATTTTCTGACAGATTTTTTGTTGATATAAATTTTTAAGATTAAACTTTATGATCTGAAAAATCTGTCATAATTATATTTTAGTATGTAACGCGTACTTACAATATGCGGTTTTTTAATCTATTTATTACGACACCCAACAGCAGCCATATCATATAGTCATCGTAGCCTATAAACCAGCCATCATATCATATTAATACATCGGTGGTTTCAAAGTGTATATACAACTTTATAATTGGCCAAGCGCGTTACAAACTATCAGATAAATATTCTTAGTAACCAATATTTATTACAAATATATGGTTATAACGCTGTTAGTTTTTTAAACTTTTTAACCGAAATCGAAAAAACATCAAACTTTTGTATACGGTGCAGAAATAATATTGAACCAGATATAACTAGATATAGATATAATTACATTTTTTCTTAATATTAATACAAAACTTTATCCTTCTTAGAGGTCCTTTGTGCGCTAACATTTCAAAAATCATCTCTTATTACTCATTAATAGATTTTATTATTTTTTATTTTAAGGAATTACTTGACAAAATAATGTTTCTAAAGTAGTCGGTTTATGATTTCGTATGATTTAATATTAAATAATATTTCATCTGACGGTCCTTTTATTAAGTTAATCCTTAATTATAACTTAAAATGCTTTCAGCGTAAGATTAAGATATTCACTTTCAGACACAATGAATTTTGCCCGGCTTATTTAGTCACTTATCGACTCTACACTAGCCATGAGCCTCTTGAAAGGATAAAAGTGGTACTTATTTCTTCACGAGACCTCCGTAAACTTTTTCTTTTTCTGCCACAAGATTACGCTCAATTAAAATACTCCAAAATAAACTTTTGTAGCCCCATTCTTTTTTCCTGGCTTGTGGGTACCATGGACCCACGCAAAGACAACTACACAAACACCTAGATATCTAAATTTTATAACAAGAAGGTGAATCGAAGCACCTAAATATATGACAAACATTTTGTAGATACCACCATGATAATATAGTTATATATATTACTAAATGTACCCTGCGGTTTTATCCGTGTTTAAAAAAATACATAAATTTAAATTGTAATAACTTTAGAGAGTGAACTATTTTGCCTCATGTTACCTCAAGTTATGGACTATAAATTTATTTTCCATTTTAAATTCAATTCAATTCATAATCTAACAGACAGGCAAGTTCACAGAATCACAGACAAAAAAGTTCTAAAGTTATAGGAAAGTCTATTATTACGGACGACCTGCGTGGTGGAGCGGTCACCATACCGGTCTGACATGCAGTGGGTCCCGGGTTCGATTCCCGGCTAGATAGATATCTGAATGATGAGTTTAGATTTCTGTTCTGGGTCTGGGTGTTTGTGTATTTGTCTTTGTGTGTCCATGGCACCCACGACATAGGAGAAAATCCTAATGTGGGGCTATGAGTTTAAAAAGCGTTTACTTATTCTTAGTCTCCTAACATTTTTTTTTTCAAATATAAGCGATGTATAGATTGGACTTTCACTTTTATTTCATAAATCGAAATGGACTTAAATAATCTTGTTGTAGTCCAACTATCATTTCTGTACTCTAAAAAGTAAAATAAATACTAGGTATTAAATATACTTTAAGCTTAAAAGAAACGTTACAAAACTTACTTTGTAAAAGAACTTTGTACGGTTTATTTCGTTACTTATCGACTCTACACTAGCCCATAAGCCTCTTGAGCGGAGTAAAGGAGTAGTACTTATCTCTTTACGAGAACACCGTAAGCTTCTTTCTGATTTTATACGGGAATATGTGCATATTTTGTACATTCTTGTTGCTTTTAATATTTAATAAAATGGAATTAGAAAGACATCTACTACATGTATTATCTACTACATCATATATACTACTACATCTACAATATTTATTTTATGAATATGATTATTATAAATAATAAATGATAGTAATTTAACTTATTTCTGTTTTACCTGCAAACACTACGAATGAATTGAAAATAGCGTGTATTTATATAAACTCATGGAAATTTTATATTGTAATTTATATTGTAATAGTTAAATAGACAGCCCGTTACTGCGTTAGTTTTGAACATGTTTGACATTTGAATGACTTGAAAATGTATTATGAATTACAATTTTTTTGTAGTCTTTGTTTTGGTTACAAGTTTATAAACTTTCAAAGTCTATAACTTTGAAAAGACGTATAGTCTTCTTTCTGATGCTACAATGTAACGTCAAAATGAACACAAAATTATATAGTATAATATTCGTACTGGTTATTACTTTAGAAACTTCACCAACTATATTGTTTTCTCTCTTAACATAATAGTGTATTAATTCAGCATCATCGTCATTATTGTCCCACTGCTGAACACGGGTCTTCTCTCAGAATGAGAGAGTTTCAGTTATTGTCCACCACGCTGACCAAGTGCGAATTGGTCGACTTCACATACCTTTGAGAACTCTTTTTCTTTTTTAACGAACTTAGGTGTGCGGGTTTTTTCACGATGTTTTCCTTCACCGTCAAGCAATGCAAGTAAAATGATTAATTTGTAATACGCAAATCACTTGAGAAAAATCAGTGGTACATGCCTGGGATTTGAGTCTCGGATCCTCGATTGAGAGGCCAAGTTTAAACCTATCATTGCTCAGCATGCAAATATTCAACATAGATTACATTTTCTAAGGGTTGCTAGGATTTGCAATATCTTAATAATGATGCAGATCTCTGCTCTCGGACGTCTCCGGTTTAATTTTCACCGTCCTACAGAATTAAATTACAGGTACATGAATAAACATTCCTTTTTACAGCCTGGAACTTCATTGAAATATCCGGTAATTGAATTCGAGCACAATTGTGAACCTTCTAAGGTTTATATTTTTTGTAGAAATGAAAAAATAATAGAAAGGTAATTTTTTCATGCTTTTAAAAGAACTTAAATGCGTTTTTATAATAAATAAATGTTTTAGTAAGGGACACATAAAAATGTAAAAAATGTAACGTGTACTTTCTATCACATATTGAACATGCAAATCTTTGACCAAGATTGTTGTAACTGTTCTTTCTTAGCATTAGGCTCATAAGTATTTAATCTGAAGTGAAATTTATCAATAAATGTTTGCTTTGCATAAAATATTGATAATAGAATCTATGTTTTATTGGATAACCATTCAAAAATTTACTACATAATATAACAAATACACAGTATAGCAATACACTTTCCTTGTTAACAGTTACTGAATTACGTCAGCCACTTTCTGTAACAAGGACTTGTGGCACGCAAAGGTACATGCATCTACGTTAATTAAGCCTCTACGAGCGGCTACACAAAGTTGTGGTTATACGCTACGATGTAGCAAGCACAAGTAGGTGCTCGTAGCGGTGGCGTTTGTAGTGCCTGAGTACCTTTATAGAGCCTGCTAAGCCATACTTAGTGATTACGTATACTTGAAGCCAACTCACTAGTTTAGTACGGGCGGAAAATCTATTCTAGTATTATTATTTTTAAATGGACTGACTTTTGTCTGAAGGTACAATATTTTTACGGATACCTACAG
>MOOZ01000147.1:369214-383444 GCA_002930495.1 Cecropterus lyciades
TCTACCACCTTCATAGATTAACTAAGGTTTATTATACGAATGTAATACTCTAAAATTCAGTACAACAAATAAAATTATAATTAAAAGTTATATTTTACGCCTTGTCCGAGAAAATTGTTTTGTTCACGAGACTCAAATTGTTTACTGAACTGTACAAGGCTTTAAAAATGAATAAAACGGAGCATCCTTCGAAGGACAGATCCAAGGGCAGCAAGGTGTAAAGATTTTAAAATTAAGATTCTGAGTGCTTAAAATTTATATTGGATATATAGCGAAAATCGTGTTTAGAAATTCATGTTCGTGTAGAAATAAAAATACATTAAATTATAATCTGAAAATGATTAATTCTATGGTAGTACGACAGAGGCGGCATCGCCGTCAATTCTATTCCTTTCTCTTTCGTTATAATAAGAAAGATATGATTTACTTTCCTACAGCTACCTCCTTTACTCGTGACCATAGGTAGAATTCCAGTACTTCGTCATCAACCCATTACGGGTTCACCGCTGGGCCGGAGTCTACTCTCAGTGTAAGAGGTTACATAATAGCCTAGCCTTCTTATCTTAAATAACTCTTAAGCTTGACACAGGATTCCGGTACTATGTTTTTCTTGTAGCAAGTGCTAATTACTTGTTAAGCCAGAGGTTCACCAGTGGGATTCAAATCTTAAGTCCCCCGATTGAAAGGCAGAGTTTCAATTATTGTACTTCCAATCCTATTCGGATTAATTGCAGATGTCTATGCGGGCGGCGACAACTTACCGTCAGCTCGATTTCATGCTCATTTTATAAAAAATAAAATCATTATAAGAGGTTAAGCTTCACACGCACAGAGGTCAATAAACTTAATTAGGATCAAAATCCTCGCTAGTTTCATACAGATATATTGTATAAGTTCAGCAAATAAATCAGCACCGACCTTAATAAATTCGAACAGCCCTCCCATTCGTTTGTTTGCCAAACCCTTCCGTCGAAGATTTTAGTGTTATTGGAAGGATTTTCTTAGAAATTACGAAGAAAAATTTTTGCTGATGGTATAACTACATATCGGTATATTCGAAACTTTTATTATAGTTGAGATTTCGTGTCGTCTACCAAAGTGATTAATCTTGTTACGTAATGAAAGAACAGATATCTGCATACTCATTTAAGATTAAGTGACCATTGCCGTCTTCAGATGTAGGTAACTTACTACAAATAGACCCATATCTCCAGGTATACTTTGGTGTGATATACATATATTTTACCAAAGAAAGTTAGAATGACTTTTGTGTTTGTAAGATCCTGAGAGTAATGTATATGTACTTTTAGGTGTAGCTCTCCACTTATACTGTATACCATTGATAATTTTTCGTAGTTTCATTTGGTATGAGATTCGGTTTGTATCTACTTACCGTAATATTCAGACTATGTTGTTGTGTAACTAGAAAAACTAGGCAGTGACACATAAAGTTCGATAACAAACGATACTACAAATTATTAGCAATTACCCTTAAATAAGGATGGAACAACGCTTTACGCTCTTTATATAAGGTACCAATATATGTATATGACGACCCACGTGGTGGAGCGGTCACCATACCAGTCTGATACGCAGTGGGTCTCGGGTTCAATCCCCGGCCAGACAGACAACTGAATGATGAGTTTAGATTTCTGTTCTGGGTCTGGGTGTTTGTGTATTTGTCTTTGTGTGTCCATTGCACCCACGACAGGAGAAAATCCTAATGAGTGTAAAAAGCGTTTTTTTTATATGTACAGTTTTTGCAGTCGAATCTTTAAGGACTTTCATCGTAATTTAATGTTACACTAATTGGTCTCCACAAATCTTTATCGAACCTCTTTAGTGGTGAAATATCATTTTTTTTAGTGAGTCATTCACGTCATTTAATAACCGTATTGTCTAAATTTCATGCTTTTAGCGTTAGTTGTAAATTGGAATGTTTATGCGATGTTTATTCAAAAGTGTGTATCGTTTCGCTTTCATATAATGAATATAAATAAAAGCTTAGAGTTTTAACGTTAACGAAATAAGAAAATTAATGTGCCGATTTGTCTCTGAGTACAAAACTGATAGCGTACCTCACTTCCTTGTTCCCGTATCACATGATAAGTAATTGCCGACTCAGGTACCCGCCGACAGCCACTGCGGGAAAAGTTCGATAGTTTTCCGAATAGTTTTGTTCGGATACGACTTTACATACCTAAGAGGACGCTACCATGCGGGCTATTCAAGCTATCTCTACGTTTATACCATGCGGGTTATTACGATAAAATTGAAAGGTGCAAGTTCAATAGTGTTTTAACATATTTTTATAATATATTGTAATGTAATGTATTGATTCTTCAATTACACTTATATTTCTTAATAAAATATGTTAAAAAATCCTAATTATTGGAAAAAATATCTTATATAAAGAATATTATTTTTATGTTAGGTAATGTGAAATTATTTGAAATCGAAAAAAGTGATCGATAGTTTCATAATTTTGTGATAGTGTGTTAAAAAAGGTTAAACTTACTTTTATAAGTATAACTTACCTTCGAATTCACGATAGTCCTTAAAATAGTTTTATTTATGCTCTATAAAATCGAATTTTCGATTGTGTATTAAAAATATTTTTCTTATAATTTATCTTTAAAATGAAATTTTCGTTACAACTACGAATGGTAAATCATCGACGATGTGAAAAGCGAATGATACAAGATCATTACTTCCTGATCAATAGCAAGTATGCAATTCTATAAATTTTTCATTAAATTTCGATTATGTGCGAATTTCATTTCAAGCTCTGGCGGAAAATTTATGTGAACATATTACCTTTGAATTATCCATTCAACAATGTAAGCAATACTTTTAGAAAGATAGCAAAAGATATCCATCAGCGTTTTTAGGTCTACTGCTTGACATAGACCTCCTCAAATGGGGTCTTGCTAATAGTAATGGCATGCGAGTTGGTAACCGCAGTGTGTGTTGACATAACACAGGTAGATGCTGTTACTCATCTCCTAGGATTTGTATTTTAGTTGTGTCAAATATCACGGACAGTTAGAGAGTGATGTATGTACCGCTACTCTCAAAACCTGTTGGTCTTGAGGGCATCAATGATGAGCATCATGATGTTTCATACCATATAACGACAACACAAAATATTGTACATAACACCCTTAATTTAAAATTACCTGAAGTGTTGAAAAACGACTACTTCTTGTAACTGAAAAGTAGAACGTTGGCGCAAATGATTTTGGTCGTAAATTCTTCAATGGTCTCGTCGATTTAACAAATGCCGGTTTTGAACTTAGAAAATAAAGTAGAAAATTTAATTAAACGCCCAGATTGGCTATTTAGATAATGGGCCGCTATTAAGTGGGTCGCCTCTACTCAGATTTCAGATAGAGTTATAGATACAGACGGAATTGTTACACCCCCCTCATTAGCGCGCTTTATAAGCCTCACTTGTTCAGCAATTTTCTGGAAAACTTCACTCACAACTGTTTATTTTTTTTTATTAATAAAAAAACTGATAATCTTGTTATTTTTATAATGTTGTTGTTAACAGCTTGCAGTTTACATGATAGTAAGTGGTTATTACCATAAATATCTATATATTTAAACATATAAATAATATTGAAGTGTCTGTTTGTAATATCAAACTAATAGCTTTTTATCAAATACACATTGAATTATATACAATACTGATAACAAAACATCAATTATTAAAATTTTTGTCTGTCTGTCTGTTTGTTTTGAGAAATTTCTGAAACCACTGGATCGATTTTGACGGGACTTTCACTGTTGGATAGCTGATACCATAAGGCGTAATTTAAGCTACTCCTCTTTTAGAAATGTAATTAGGGTTCCGTACAATAAATTAAAACCTAAGGAACTGCGCGCGCTCTACGCGCACGTATATGTAACTATACTTGACGTATATATAATTATGTCAAGTTACATTTTTAAACGCGGGTCCGTATAACCGCGGGGCTCAGCTTGTAAAAAATAAATTAACAACTCAGTAGAGAACAGGGTTTCTACTCGTACCTGAAGCCAATCACAGATACGGTGCTGCTCCTGAACACTATGATAGTCGCCTCATTTACCTCAGCCGGTGTTCATACGCAACGCAAGAATTGCTACACACTAGAAATAGGTGTTGTGATGGTACATTAACCGACGAACTACTGGTTCTGTCAGATTTCTTTGCCTAGATTTAAGCCCCTTGCTTGCGCTAGTTTAAAATTATGTTTGTTTAATTTTAACTAAGGTATGTAGCAAAATAATAGAACGTGTTGCTTCTAAAATAATATTTCTAGTTTTATTTTAGAGAAATAGTGCAGTTGATGTCGCGCTAAATCATTAATCCGGTGCATATTACTTTCAGAACAAAAATGTTATTTTATTCAGATGACTTTATAGGAATTCTATATGGTTTGGCATTAACTTCTAAAATAGCGACAAATTTAAATTAAACTTGGCTGTTGAGGATCTTGTACTTCAAGTATCTTCTTATTCGGCGCTACGGAATAGTTTTATACATGGGAGAGGAAACTTTTTACTTTTTGTGGTCTCATTAAAAGGGTCTACGATCTACGTTTACACAAAGAAGCGTAAATTTCGACAAAAAACCAGTTTCGGCGCTTTTTTTATCTGAGGGTCGAAGAGCTCAACAGAGCAAAAAGCATAAAATAAATTGTAGAGTGGAGCATTGGTCGGAGTACGCACGAAAAAAGGAATTATGCAAATAAACAGATCGAGTACTGCGAGTTGTATGAATCTGTGGATGTTGTAAAAGTCTGAATAGTTTTTTCTATACTTCTGCTCTAATATTCGTTTTGAAGTAAACATGCATCTAAGGTATTCCACCTAAGGAAAAATGAAAATTCACCACTATGATATCTCACGTCTGTTCAAGAATGGTGTAAAAATACCTCTCCTACAAAGGCAATACATTGGATATTTTTCTGATTTAACTGCGTCTACAAAATTTTAACATTTCTGAGGAGGTCATGTTTTAATTCACATATGTTTAATATTCAATAATAAATGTGTCGCAAGCAGTTATAGTTTCGTGGTTGAAATACGCCTTCTCAATCGAAGGGCTAAAGGTCGATTCCCAGGCAAACATCTGGGAATTTTCAAAGTTGAGTGCGTATTAGAAAGATAATTATCATGTGCTGTTAGGCCGAAGAAATTTAATTTTCAATGATTTAGATTATTTTTGACACAAAATGATGATACTCGGTACCATGTATTACGAATTTTTTTTTAGTTTGTGTTGATGTCAAGTTAATTATTTATTCTTTTGATATAATATAATGCAGCGTAAGGTATTAAGGCGTATAACTCCTAACGTGCGTACATCCTCACATATAATGATATTTCTTTTATTTACGAGTTAATAAAAATATATTTGTGATTTATTGTGATCTAGATTTTACCTACACTATTATGAAACTGCTCTACTTGGAATCGTAGACGTATCTCGTCGTGGGGCATTAATTGTTGTTCAAATGAGCTAGCGGAAACAGCACCGTGGGGTCTGTCAGAAGCAAACGGAGCAGTTCCACCAACAACCTGAGCTCCTAATTTACTGCGTCCGCCCCTAATTGGCGTATTATTTGGTCGAATTTTGTACCAAAGGGTTCGTCTTATGTTACAGCAGGTAATGATTGTATTTATGTGGTAACAAATTGGAGTATACATTGAAATGTCAGGGACTAGTTGTAGGGGAGAAGTGGCATAAAAGAGCCAGATTTTGAAAAAGCCACTTGCATTATTTCAGTAGTTTAAGAACGGATTTGTTTGGGGAATTTTTTTTTGAGTGGCAACACTGATTCACGTCGCCCACAAACATTTGACAGTTCGCCGACGGCATCGGCCGCCGGTACATCGAGTCAAAGTTATTGGCATTCAAAAGTAAGTTTTTTGCTTCCTTTAAGATGTTTTTTATATTTTACTGTAAACATATATAGGCATATGGATTACGTTTGTGCATATATTTGGCCTTGCAGCTGCGAAAAAATGAGGCACAAAAGTTTGGCTATTATTATCATTTTTTAGTTTATATTTCTTATAGGAATAAGTTATGAAAGAGCTGGTAGAATGGGCCTTGAAAGAGCTGGCTCTTTTATAACCGGCTTTTTCATAACTATCTATTTTTACGCGACTGCATCAGAAGGAGGGCAATGTTTTTCGAACGTATATACGTATGTATGTTTGTTTGTATGTATGCCCATTTCTTCGGCACGCGCTACGCGCTCAAACAGCTTGCCAGATTGTGACGTGTGACATATCATTGGACTCGTCGCTGTTTGGAAAGTGATATAGGATATATAGTTTTTAAAATGGTGCCTGCAAATATGGTAAGGGGGTGGGGGAGATCGACGATATTTTATTATCACGACAATATGGGTGTGAAATGAAAGCTAGTAAATAGACCATTCTAAAAATTTATATGTTGTAATACTTTTGCTTGACAATTTTGAAGAAAACTCATATAAAGCAAAGATAAAAAAGAATGAAGATTGATTTCAGTGCAAAATATTTATATTTATTTAACAGAATATAACTAAAAATTAGCAAAATTTCTATAATTACACTTTATAATACAGACTGACTCTTTCATAACTTTGAGTGGCTCTTACAATACCGAAATGTTATGAAAGAGCCGAATGACACATTTAAAGAAATGTGTATTTTGTTAATTTTTGTATTGGTTTTAAGGTTTTTTCATATGAAATTACATACATTAATAAATAAATGATCATTTAAAAAAATAAAAACATATTTTTTTTAATTTAAAGTATATTTTTTTGCTCCGTATCGTAAACTGGCTCTTTCATGCCACTTCTCCCCTACTCTTTCTTAACGAACAGTATAAATTGTTTTTGAATTACAAATGTTACGCACCCTTTAACTATGGTAACAGTTGTCATGCGGTTGTATATTACACAACATTCCGGGTTTGATCCTCGGTTATGCAGATGTTTAAACGATAAAATCTAGTATTTCTTCTTAGCCACAGCCACAGTCAAGACGTGTAAGTATTAGTGTTAAATCTTATTAGTTCTGATTTGCTTTTGGATTTTTCATGTTTGGTCACCAATATTCCACGGTCACCCATAATATGGTCGCTGTTTCTGGTTATATCATAGACAATTAGAATGTTTATAAGATAAACGCTTAGCTAGTTATTAAACAAAGTTTAAAGACCGATCCGTCAAAGTTCGTTCCTTCGATCGTTCCTTTAGTATTATAAGACAGTCTTATTCAAAGGGAATGATCCGTTTTGACATAATTATTTAAAATAATCAATAAGAATTTAGAGCACAAAATTGCTGGTATCAATTATTCTAGTGAAGTTTCGTCGTAACAGAATTTATTGTTAGGATTTTGGCAATGTAGGCTTTAAACTCTCGATTTAGGAGGCGCTTCAGAAAATTTATAGCCTCAGCATCGACGGCTAATTTGGCCATCAGAACTGTGGGTGGTAAATCGAAGCGGCGCAAGCATCACTCACCGAGATTATTATATATTTTTATTCTAGTAGTGTACATAGTTCACCCGTGCCGTTAAAGCAGGTGATAGGTGACTATTACGAATTGGACATCGAGAAATTGGCAGGGGTGTGTCTGTGATACGAACTTCAGATGTATTAAATACATAAGTATTTAATGTTTAAATTTTAAGGATTTTATTACTGATTACAAACGGTAACGCTGCTTTGTTTAACCCATTTCTAAAGCTAAGCCTCAGCTAAGTTTACAATGGAAATCAAGTATGTAATTCTATTGGAAGTTTAGATACACATTCATACTTTTTTTACCATTTTATAAAAGGTAAGTAGCAAACGAATGCACCTGATGGTAAGTGTCTTCTGCCGCCCATGTCGTGCATGCTCTGACACATGAGGTTAGCCACAGATGCGTTACTACAAACAAAAGTAACCAAAAAAGAGAAAATCGGTGACAAACAAAACAAACTAGGCACTGCCTACTTTGGTAACTTATACGAAAAGTCTCTTTGTCTACTTATACGAAAAAACACACTGTTAATTAGCTAGGAATACGTACACAGGTATGTCAACTCGTTAAAGTGAAGTTAGAAGGTCGCTTACTTGTGGAATTCCTTGTTTACCTGTTTGTGAAGGGTGAATGAGTTAATGGCTTTAGTCAAGTAGATAGGCTTCTTACTACCTCAGTTACGTGCTCCTACATTAACTTTGTTACCCGTAACACGAGCTAAGAGACTCACGTGTTTGTTAACTTGATGTCTATAGTTTTGGCAGTACATCTGAAAAAACCTATTATGTATTTCTCTAGTTACCTTGCGTATGTTTATTGTTTTATTCGGGTCTCAGTTGGCTCGGATTTTCTATATAAGCCCCGAATATGTAGTCTTTGTTGGCAATTTTTTGTCCATCGCTCGTTTTTAATTTTATTCTAAAACTAGCTGAGCCACGCGGTTATACCCGCGTTTAAAAAATGTAATTTGACATGCTTACAAACAGCCGAAATTGTAGACCTTATACAATTTAAACATTATTCCATTGTTTCAAAGAGGACTCATAGCAACTGATATTAGCGGCAGTGACGGTGGCAGCGTGCGCGTAAAGCGCGCGTGGTTTCTTAGGTTATAATTTTTTGTGCGAAACCCTAATTACATTTTCTAAAATAGAAGTAGCCTAAGTTACGCCTTATGATAGCAGCTATCCAACAATGAAAGTCCCGTCAAATTCGATTCAGCGGTTTCAGAGATTACCCGGAACAAACAGACAGATAGACAAAAATTTTAGTAATTGATGTTTTGTTATCAGTATCGTATATACTTCCATATGCGTTTGGTAAAAAGCTGTTTTTTTGGCGATTACAAACAGACACTTCAATTTTATTTATAGGTTTATTTATATATATGTATAGATGTATAGATTTTAAAATCCTCTTCCTCATCCTCATTATGATTATGGACTACTAGTTATATAAAAAAATCCAAACACACCAGTAAAATGATAGCAAAGTTCTTGAGAATAAAGACCTGTTAATGGAAGTAATTCAACTCGTTAAGGAGTTACGGCAGCGTATCAAGTTGAGAGAAATTATCGCGGTGTCGTTAGTGAGACGGTATTTATTTTGTCGGAGGGGAAATTAGTCTGATTTATGAGCGGACGTTAACTTTAGAGGTCGCTTGGCCTACGAGGTTGTGACCTAGAAGTGCCCGGATTTTTTGGTACTAGCTTTATTTTATTTTTATGAAGTTCTTTTTCCTATAGTAAGTCAAGTCCAATTGTCGTCATGTCTTTTTTTATCAGATTTCAAGTAACAAACGAGCATGCAGCCCACCTGATGGCAAGTGGTTCCTGCCGCCCATGGACATCTATAAGCAACTTCATATATAACAGGGGTTCTATCTGAAATCGATCACACATGCGTTGCTACTCCGGAAGAATGATGGTTGTTCACCAACTACCACACCCTTCCAACAAAACGCAAGAACTGCTTCACGCTAGAAACATGTGTAGCGGTGCTACCTCCCGGTCAGACTGGTTCTATCACTGGCTGGCTTAGCTTTTTCAATTATACTTTGGTCCGTATAGTGATCCGTAAGCTAGTATTCGGGAAATCATAGGCATTTTGATAATAATCTCCGTATAGCGATCTTCGTATACAACAAGGCACAGAATTTGCTCAACAACAATTGTGATTGTCATTATTATGATTCTTAATCCAAGTTATTCGAAAAACATCATATAGTAGGGTAACAAGGGTAATAATTTTTAGCGTATATTGTCTCGTGAAAAACGCGTTATTGCAAAGATAAATATAAAACCATGGTGGTTTATATGGCGATATTTATATGGTAGAGAGGGGAATATTAAGGGCAGTGAGGGCGACTGATTTACGGGTAAACGTTAGCTTCGAGGTCGAGGGACGATTGAAGGCAACCTCTACGCACCTTGTGCACTTATTTTTATGCGTCAAGGAAATCAACTAAAGTGCGTTAAGTTTTCAAAAGTCTTGATGTTAAAGTTATTGTAAAAGTAATTATGCATCAGATGTAAGTTGTAAGACCAATAGTCAATAGTAACTAACACAAGAAAATAATTACAACCACCCCATTTTTTTATTTTCAATGGATAAGTAATATTTTTATTCCTAAATTATTTTTTAACGTCGAGGTGAATAAATTTGTTATTGTTTTTTTTTCGGAAACTTAAGTCTGGTATTCATAGCTGGAATTATCACCTCAAATCAGAAAAATAAAACAATCAAGTGATCATTTTTCTGCCACAAATAGCTCTTGAGTATGAAGTAAATTTCAAATGTTTTTGATGTGTGACTCGACTCAGTGTTATATTTAAAGAAGTAATGTTTAAAAAAAATGTAAAACTATTATTTTTTGCTTCTTTTCAATATCAGTATTGAAATTATTATACTTTACATGAAAATATATGTCGGCAAACATGTATAGGTAGTTCTTTCATATTTATGTATTAAGTAAACATACATACAGTGCCGTTTCAATATAAATATTTTCCTCTGTGAATTTTTCGAACAGATTACGCTTAACTTTCGGGTCGGAAATTTGGACCTGTTAGCCCACAATCCTCTGTCTGTTTGTGAGAGGGGAATGAGCTGACACGATGTGACAGACATTGTAAATATCGTATTTGTTCTGAATACTCTACGCACGTGCAAGTGAAATGCTGGAGTAAACAATTTTTCATGTCTTCACAAAATAAACAATAATACTCGTACAATTTAATTAGCACCTACACTTGGTTTATCTATTGCTAGCCTGCTGGGCATTCTATCGCATCCTAGTCTCATTGCTAAGGACGGTCATCTCTCATAGTGAGAGGAATTCAGCACATAGTCCACCGCGCTGACTAATTACGAATTAGTAGACTTTACACACCACTTAGATCTTGTTTTTTGAGAACTCCCAGGCGTGCAGGTTTCTTCAGCATGACTCCTTCACCGCTAAAGCTAGTCATAAATAAAACGTACTAATACGTACATAACTTTTAAAATTAGAGAGTCGTGCATGGCATTCGAACCTCGGATCACGATTGAGAGACCACTTTTCATAAATTAGGCTATGCCTTCGCTTTATAACGCTATCACTTCCCTTATTCTTATATTGTAGTTAGAATAAAATAAAACTATTCATAGTGTACTTAAAGATAATACAATGGGTCTCATAATAATTAGAGATGTATTTGATTAGCGTAACAAACGGACATGTAGCCTACATATTGTTGCCAATATAATGTATTTATTGCTAGGTACGGTTCCTTTCTCAAAATAAGAAGGAATGAATAAAAACCCGGCTTCACTCGGCTGAAATGTGACTCATACATAATCTTTTATAAATGTAGGTAGATATTTTTATAGTTATAATCAACTAAAAGGTATTACACCTTAGACTTAGAAGCAGATACTCGTAAAAGTTGCTAGTTCGCTAGACGCCACCACTTCTAGTAGCTAGTTTACAGTCTAATATACTGGTCCCAATGCTCGCAAGTAGCAATACCCAAATTTAGATTCCGAGCATATTTATACAAACCTACACACGTTTCCAACAGCAGCGTGGTGCAGAAATGTGAGGTAAAATTTTGTTACGCCCTCTAGTATAAAATATAAAAACTATGTAAGGTACATAATGCCGCTAGATGGCAGTTTATCCTATTATTAGATGAATCGGCTTTAAAGAATTCATGATGGCATCCGAGTGGCCAATATGGCGACTATTTGCTTTATTAGAATTTAACAAAATACTTGACAATCCGAATTTAGCGGATATATGTTGTCGACTCGAAATCAATATTTTTTTTTATATATTATTATTTAGGTAAGGTTTCAATCAAGTCTACTGTTTTTACCCTTTGACGGGATTATTTATATAGATAAAGATCTCGTACACTACGGTCACGGCTAGGTACATGAATTTCACACGCAGAGCCTTCAAATGCGAGCTTCCATCGAGCGAGCCATCAAAGGCTCTGCGTGCCCTATATGAAGCCTTAGTAAAAAGTAACTTGGAGTACATTTCAGATATATGAGCTCCGGTTGAGATTAAGTACAAATAAATGGTTGAGCGTATCCAAATAAATTCGCTCGGTACCTATACATGAAAATGTATGGGGTATATCCAGGATATCCATTGCTGTATCCCAGCTTGTTCGGCCTGGATATGGTGGGATAGACTACTCTGGAGGCCATGAGGGAGACCGCCATTGTTAAGTACCTGATGATGGTACTGCAGGGTGAACGGCAAGGCCCAGCCTTACTGGAAGAGCTGAAATTGTACGCGCCGGCTAGCACTGTGAAGCGGCGACGGCTCCCACCCGAGCGTTGCGCACTCTCAATATAGTGGAACGTATTGACGGCTCCAGATATCACCGATCGGTTAAAACCCTGGAGTTTGGAGAAGGACACAGGCTCCCCCTGAGTGTTCTACCGGCTATACAATGGAGAATGTTCCGAGGAACTATTTGATCTGGTGCCTTTTTCTCCACAGTACCACCTGCGAAGGATGAAGTTCCATCCTCACCAACTGACCTCGTGGCCGCCTCCACGTTTTGGTTTGCACGCTCATTTTACCACGGACGTGCAAGATGTGGAATGAAATTCCTCTTGAGATATTCCCGGCGCGTTATGCCATGGGACTCTTCAAAAAAGGTGCAAAAAGAGCCTTTACAGCCGGCGATGCATTAGCGACACTCCTCTCATATTTTCCAGCTGCCTTATCGTTAGGTTTAAGCTTTTTTGATAACTCGATGTAGACGATAACTACGCCCGCATAGAAACAAAAAAATCAAGGGGCAATAAAATACCTAGTGAATTAACGTACTTAAAAAGAAGTACATATGCGTGGAAATGGAGCCATAAGTAAAATTTTGCTCTTTATTAAGTTAATAAATTCTGAAAGCTGATTCGGCAGTTGACAACATACTGAAATCCATAATACTGGAATATCGGTATTGTACATAATACGTACGGATTAATTCATCCATTCAACATTTATAATTTATAAGCTACAGTGTTATTACAAATTTCGCGAATTTCAGCTTGATTGGGAACCGATCCGTTAATATTTAATGAAGACGAACGTGTGGGACTAGCATGTTATATGTTATGTTGTAGACTACATGTGATTGGAAACTGTTAAATTAAGCACCTCGTTCCGTAGGTAATTGGTAACTAGTGATAATAAATAATGAATAGTTAGGAACGTGTAAGGCTGTAAGTAAAGCAACTGCTTTACGGTGTAAGAGAACACCTTGTTGTTAACTAACAACAAGGTGTTCTCTTACACCTCACACTAGGATTTTTTTCCGGTACCATGGACACACACAAAGACAAACACAAACACCCAGACCCAGAATACAAATCTAAATACATCATAGAGATAACTTTCTGGTCGGGGATCGGATCCAGAACCCAGCGTGTCAGACGGGTATAGAGACCGCTCCGACACGCGGGTCGTCGATGATGTATCTTCTATTTAGGAAAGTGAAGTAATTATTGTTTTAAGGTTTGCAATGTAACTTTATTTCACATATTACATCATATACAAAACAAGGAAATAATCTAGGGACTATTATTTATTATACAAATGTACCACTACTTAGGTAGTAGTAATGCTGTCCCAAATTGTTTAAAAACGGAATTAGTTTTCATATTCTTATTTATTTATTTTATTGTTAATTAGAACGGTACAATACCACTTATACTAATTAACACAATAATCAAGTCATATTAAAAAAAATTGTCAATAGAATTATAATAACATAATGAAATGTCAAATTAATGAATGCATAATAATAAATCATGGGGTTTCGCTGAACCTTAGACACACATTAAGGACTTGTCAACAAAAATGTCCAAATCTGGAAAGGTTTCTAGCAGAGCGCTGAGAGCAAAGAGGGTACGCGGGATCGGAGAGTTGGCGTGGGCAAGCGTGTGACAGGACGGCACGGCAAATAATTTATGCCGTCTGCCCCGTTGGTAATTGTCCGGGGTAAATAGGCGAGCCAGCTCGTTACGCAGCTCCGGAGCAACGACTAAGCCTCGGAAAATTTTCAGTGCCATTACCAATTGGGAGTTTGCTCTCCTGCACTTCAGCAAGTTGTAGTTGAGGCATCCCAGGAGAAATGATGTGGGGTACATGAACGGGAAATAGCCATAATCTATACTAATATTATAAAGCTGAAGAGTTTGTTTGTTTGTTT
>MOOZ01000147.1:417990-429788 GCA_002930495.1 Cecropterus lyciades
TTACTGTACTTACCCATGTAGAACTTACCTGTTCTACATGGAATTTGTTACATCGATCGGCAGTGACCACTACTATCAAGGACTGTTACACACTGGTGATACTTTTGGGTGGTTAACAAGTACAGGATACAGGTATCACTTAGAATAAGTACAGAAGATTTATGATTTGATTTCGTAAGAACCAACGCCACTCTTATTTCTGCTCTAAAAACAGCTACGCTAATCACTGGTATATTCTGGTTTGGAGACTCTGGGATTTGTTACACATGCCAGGCGGTAGAACCACTTTAGTTCGATAGGGGTCGCCGCTACACCTTTTTCTATCGCGAAACAATTCTTTCGTTTCGCTGGAAGAGTGTATTTGCCGGTTAATTTATAAATGAGGTGACCATCCTATTGAGGACTAGGAGGGACTGCTGAGGAGCAGTTGCAAAGCATTTGTGATGGACCTCAGATAGAACCCCTACTCTATGAGAAGTTGCTTACAGATGTTCATAGGTGGCATTGACCATTTGCTATCAGGAGAATTGCATGTTTAATCTTGTAAAAAGAAAATGTCCATGGGCGGCGACGGCTATACTTTCTAATGGACTAATTCGTTTGGCACTTCTATTATTATAAATAAAGATAATCATATATAACAATCATTAAGATAGGGGGCCATCGTGTGTTTTGGTAAATTGTTTACATTTGTTCTAACATCACCAATATATTGGGAATAGGACTATTATTTTCCGAAACAAAACAAATCAAGCACGCGCCGTGAAACATTTGTCAATTCTCATGACGAATTGATACTATATTGCGAGATAAGGTAACAGCTTGTGTAAGAATTACGTTAGAGGCGCTTCATACTTTACCTCTTCCTATTTATAAAAAAAAAATTAAAGAAGCTGAGTTGTTTTTTTTTTGTTCATACATAAAAAATAGTAAATGTTTAATTTAATATTTTAAACGTAACCTTCGATTTTTTCGCTATTTGTTTATAATTTTGATAAAATATACTTATGCCATAATTACTCGTATATTTATGCCAAATGTGACATATTATGTGTTTGGCATATTAAGATTTTGTATTTTTTATCTTATTATAATGCTTATTGGAATTAAGGCGTATTGAATCAATTGGATTAAGCAGTAGTGACATTGCAAAATATTTTTGCAAAAATCATTCATCTTCATTATTTAACTCAATTCAATCATGTAGTAATAGAGTTGGATACTCTACATTATCATCGTTAATCATTATTAATGTGATAACTAATTATTATTAACAAAAGATGACACTTATGTCGGGTTGCCTATCAATATGCGGTTGCAATAATTATAAATGTAGTAGTAAATAGTAGAACAGAGTGAAAAATCTCAATTTAGTGTAAACAAGAAAACTACAACTATTTACAGGCGAATACGTGGGCAAATATAGCGAGGAAGATATAAAAATGTAAGTACCGTGAGAGGGATATGACTCCAGGGTAAAGAAAAACATGATCTGCCGGACGGGCACTTCCGAGCGCGCTCTGATTGATGGCGCCGGGTTTTTCCGACGATGTTATCCGCGTAACAAAATGTCTGGATAAATTGAATGGTCAGTAGAAATAATCAATTCGATTTATATGCCAATTCAACAAACGTAGTGGTACAAATATTGTTAAAATGCGTAAGGTTCAAATGATGTCGATTATCGGTTTTAAGAGCTTTTATTTAGCTTGCCTTGTTACTTCTTTAGTATGTGAGAGTCCAATCTTATAACGTAAATTTTAAAACAGTTCACCCTAGCCAATTAATTTGAAATTTTCATTCACGTTAAACTTAGACGACAAGGCATGATAAACCAAATGACGTCATTCTAAATCCAATATGTGGCGGACGCCCCAAATGCCGGACCATTATTTCATGCACCGCTATAATATATATAGATATTAAATTATAATATTTTTCCAAGAAAAGTTCGAAAAACATTACAAAATTACAAAAAGCATTATGACGTTCTTAACAAAATATTTAGAACATATTTTTTTGTAAGTTTTACATTTATTTTTGACTCAAGACAGTTGGCATGTCGGATTGGTTGCCGTATTTATTTGACACGCTCAGTTTTGAATTCGATCCCTGACCAGGATATTCAAATGGAAGCACTATGTAGCATGTTTGCTCCTGTGTATGTTGATATTATTTTATACCTACTATGTAATGGATAGACGATCTTATAAAAGGAATTACAAAGAATAAATTTCTATTTTACTACCGAAGAATTCACGTTCCGTAACAAAACCCTCGACTTAAAATTCAAAGTCGAAACAAACAAAGTCGGGCATCGTTACCAGCCTTCAAATACAGGCACCGTCAAAGGCCCAAATGCCGTTACGCGGGAATAACGGCGGATTTTACGATCGGCCAAAAGCCACATCCCTTTGTGCGTTTACGGAAGGCAAATCCTGCGTCCCATAAAGCCTTTCGACAAACATTCGACGTGGTATCGAGTTCCGGCCAACTTTTGTCAATCAAGCGGCCGACTTAGATAACATTTAAAAGTCTTTGTGCTTGTCTTTTCTTTCATGCCTCATCACGCCTCATACTTATTTATGAGATTGAGGTCACTTTTGAAACTGGACGACTTGGCCGATCTTTTATGTATTCGATAGTATACACTTTTTGTTAATTTATATATTGTCTTACAGATGTTCTGAACAGTAAAAAGTAATTAACTAATAGGATATGAAATAGAATGACAAAAGTCCATGAAATAGAATTTTTTTACTCGTCAAATTGCAGAGACACAGGTGTCAAACATTCTTCTCTTTTTTTCCTCTCGCTCCATCCTAAAAGTTGCGTGAGGCCACAAAATTAAGGATAAAGAAATAAGCTATATTTTTAAACTATGTCATTTTCTGCCTTTTATTGCCAATGTAAGTACATTGGCAATAAAAGCACCTAGTAAGTAAGTCGTACATTGGCAATGAGAGTTGCCACCTTTTTTTAGGAATTAAAGTTAATACCCAAAAAAAAGGTAGCAACTCTAGGTACAACATTGGTTCTTTATAAAAGACGACTCCAATTGAAAGGTTCACTATCAGGTCACAGTGACACATTTTCTTATATGGTCTACGGGACGCATGTTGACATCTGATTAATGGCTCTTGGAACTTTTATCGTGAAGTGACCCTTTCACGATAAGAAATCATTTCTTTAGAGTTGTCACACCCATCGCACTGAATATTTGCACATATATATTGTTATCGTTCAAAATAGGCGAAACTAAAATGATAGGTAAAAATATCGAAATATCTTTTTTTATGATTTTTTGCTACATACTTGGACTAGATCATTCTATCCAAATTGTTCAAATAATATTGTGAATATTCCATTCATTCGAACACGATGGCACTCGTACCAGAACCGGCAGCAAAGTAAGTCAGTGCCACGATTGTTGTATTAGTATTATACATGACCCGTCTATCCTTTTAACTTTTATAAAAAAATTACATTCCCGAATTTGTATTGACCAGTAAATGTAACTATGAAACGTTGCAACTCATATATATTAATAGTACTATTTTCACACGACTGCGTCAGAAGGAGTAATATTTTTCGAACGTATATGTATGTTTGTCCATTTTTTTGGCACTCGCTACAGCCCAAATGACTTGACGGATTGTGTATAATGTTAAGTATTACTATCATGACAATATTGGAATATGACAATATAATATCAAATGAAAGCTAGCAAAAGTCTATTAGACTGCGGTATCCCCTGTCTATAGTAAGAGGAGTTAAAGGGGCTTCCAGGGTTGCGGGTGGCAAAGACGAAGTAAAGACCAGACGGTGCGTTGGGCCCAGCCATTCACCTGGATAGAGCCCGATGGCCAACGCGCTCAGAGGACTCTAGTTGCGTTTTGTTGGAAAATCCGTTATAGTGCCGTGGATGGCCACCGGGGGAATCATAACGCGGCTTCGCTCACACGGCGTCGGGTATCTCTTGAAGTTTTCCCCTTCGATAACATAAAAAGGTAGTGCTTCTGTAATCAATGCAGCGATCCAGATTCGAAAAAATATATTATGTAAGTACTTCCAGTAAAACGCGAAAAGAGTAAAAATTTATTTCGTGAACAAAATAAATGAGCCGTTTTGGAGAATGCAATTGTACTCTCGTAAAATCCTTTTCAACTGTGATTAATGTTTACTGTCGCATTTAATATCAAGATTTAATACATCCACGTTCTTAAATCTTTTGTTCTACTATTTTTCAACAGTGTTCTGCAAAAATGACATATTTTCGCTCCAATAAACGTTGATATTGTCACAGCGTTATGTGACCTCTTTTTGGAATGGCAAAATTAGGTATCTCTAGAGATAAATAGGGTGTGTTAATGTGATACAGCTTCATATAAGCGAGTTTATGGAAGTAGGTTATGTATTCTCTTATTTATTAATTTTGCTCACATGTTTGCTATAGTGTGATATTGTTTTACGTTACCTTCCACTATTACATGGCACTAATGTTATTTTACTTTAGAAACAGTTTTTAATGCCTTTTAACATCCTTTTTTTTTTGTAACGAGGGGGAACCCGACGCCGTGGGAGCAACGCCGGGTTATGTGGGATTTTTACCGCACTAAAACCCCCCCGGTGGCCGTCCTCAGCGCCTCGTGGATGACTCCGGGATCTCCAACGGAACACAACCGGTATTAACATCCTATGCGATCTTAGCAACAAAGTATCTTTGATTGGCTTCAGATAAAACACTAATTCTTTATGAAATTAGTTGCAGATGTTTATGGGCGGCGCTTACTATCGTGTGAATGGTATACTTGTTCTCTACTTTATAAAAAAAAATGTGTGTGTACAATTCACACAAAGCAGAAGTGATATTTATGAAAAGAACACACAAGAAATAATAGATATATATAATATAATAATTATAATAATAAAATAAGACGTGCTTTTTCAAAAAATTATTAAGTAATCATTGCAGCTTATATTCGGTCATCTTATTTCGCATATACCAAACTTGAGTACTTATTTATGTTAGCGTAATTCAGAAAGAGATACATCGCCATCTAGTTGTAGCGCCGACAACAGCATCGTAACGCATTTTCGTTTCGTCGTATTCCGAATCACAACGATTCTAAAGAAGTTTTATTTCAAAATGTCTCTAAGAGGCTGTCACTACTTTGTATTATGTTGACTGTATGTTTCTTTGTTACTTCAATCTTACGATAAGATAAGATTAGAGGTGACATAACCAAGCACCGAAAACGTCGAACCTTCGGTCTAGATTTCCAAAGGATTAAGCGGCCTCTAAGTTACCAAAGCCGCAGCGGTTAGCCGGAGCTCTACGGCTTTCTCACAAAGACAGACATTCCATTTGTTTCAATTAAATTTAGACTTATATACATATTATATACGTAGAATAAAATGTATATTATTGTATTTTGAAAATAAATTTATTAAAAATATGTTATACTTTTAAAAGATGGATTAGTCAACTTAGGATGATCAGTAAACCTGGCACGGTGTTAGAATTATAAATTATACAAATAAATATTCGATATAATACTACTTTTTATTATACCAACAATAAATAACTTCATTAATATTATTATACATAGTAGCTAACTATGCATGGGAGTGGCATTTATTTGCTATTAATCAATAATAATAATAATTTAAATGTAATCAATAACCCGTTCGTATACCTTCAAACCATTTTATTTTTAATACTTCTCTGCATTTTTACCGTCGCGAAGAAAAAATTCGGTCTTCAGAAATCAAATCACATTTAACGACATTATCCCCGTTTTATGTGGGATCGTCAAATTTTTTAGTGCTTCCGGCAACGGTAAGTTACCGCGTACAGCCAGATAAACTTAAACGAAAAGAAAATTACAAAAAATAGTGATAAAATTAACTAATTTCAAAAATTAGTTTACAATAAATACCAAATACCAATACCTATTGGTAATGGTATTATACTTATATACTTATGGGCAGTATGAAATTGTTTTGAAAAGCTGATTAATACTGCTTTTTATATAATTTTTCTGTTAACAGACGAATGGAATTCTTGTAAACATGCATTAAATAAGAGTTAAAAAACCATATTACATTACGTTATGAACATATAATGTTCTTGATAAAAATATCGAAAATAAATAGAAAACAATAAGTATAATAAGAACGTACGTAAATATTAAAAAAAAAATACTTTATAAATTAAAAGAAAGTAGAAGAATACCTAATATAAATGTATTTCACAATCAATTCATTGAAACATTTCATGTATCAAATGACTATAGTTTAGGCAAAATAAGGTGTAAACCATAATGCTTACAGGACGACTGTTCTGGAAGCATCACATCGGCTGTAAGGCGTTAATGGCGTCCGCGTAATGTGTTGCAGCGGATCTCCATTGTTGTAACAATACTCACTGCGACAATAATAATTGCTTTTGTGAACAGGCTCGATTTTGCGTGTAAGCCTCGTTTCTACTTTAGTACGGTATTGCATGATGATTGCAGTTTCATAGTACAGCCATACCTATTATATTCATAAATTAAGTGTCCCTTGCTTTAATGGTGAGTTTTATAATTTAACCTCAATGTCTAAATGATTTCCATAATGTTTTTAAAGTATAGAGAACTGACCTTATTTTTTTTGTATTTAAATTGTTCAATGAAAGGAAGTTGCTGAATAATCATGTCTTTTAATAATAATATAAATACAAAAACTACTATTCGGATTTTGCTGAAATTTAGCACACACATAGTTTATGGCCTAGATTAAAATCTACAATATTATTTATCGTAATAAACTTAACCCAAGCGGGCGGAGTTACGTGAAGAAGCTAGTTTATTATATTTTCAAAATAATATTTATTCTGTTACGCACTTACTCGCAAGTTCTTTATCTTAGCCCCTTAGGGGACTTTGTATTAAGTTTCTACGTAGGTAATCTGAATATAACACTAGGGTTATAATCCAGAGGATTATTATTATTCCTGTGGGAATAACATTATAGTCAGGCAGGGGCTATATTATAAACCAATGAGACTTGCAGTAATAATGTTGTCCATTCAGAGTTCATAAACATATCATTATAAACACAAACAGATGAATATGGGGATCTACCCCAAAGTGAATAATATAATTTTGTAAATTTAAAAATTTGGGAAACGCCTATATTCTCATATTTATTTTACTTCCAAATCGTGTAATTTGGTCTGAAAATCAGACCATTGTATTTTCTTTTTATGGAATAGAGAATATAGATCTAACATCAGTCTATGTTCAACATTTTTTTCCAAAAGGAACTGGTTGACGGGTGGATTAGTTGTTTAAATTGGTTTTCACTGTAAGTGTGACATAAGAAATCTACCTGAGTGGTTATTACCGCCAATGGACATCTGTAACCAGCTCCATAGTATATGTATAACAAGGCTTCTATAGAAATCTGGACATAAATGCGTTGCAACTCGGCTAAGGAAGAAAGGTCGAATCATATGTAATCAACCGGCATCGACACCCTACCATCAAAACGCGAAACCGGTGGTAGAGTCAGACACGTTTTACCTTTTAATTATTTCAATAAGGCGAATGGATTGAATCAGTTGAATACACGAAAATCCATTTTGACCGTATGTAACCCGCAAGTGACATATAACAATATTTGTATATGTACATAATTTAGAATTACAGAAGGGTTGCCGGGAACATTCCTCGGGCAAAGCCCTTTGATGGAAAATGTATGTTGCGGCGGCGTTATCGTTACTCTACAATTAATTTAGGCTAAATCTCACACTGATGAATTATTCATAGCTGTCGCCTCGAAAAATATTATTTGTGACTTTATACTCGTATGAGCATTAAAATACAATTATATGAATACATATTTCAGCACTATTAAGTTATTTTGTATGAGGGCGATGTTGGGTTTCAATTAGGGTTTCTGTACGAGAATTCTCGACGCGAGAATTTTCGAGAAATTTGTCCTTAGTCGAGATGAGAAAAAACTTAACATCTAGAGAAGTCGATAAATTCACTCCGTACGCTAGGTAAATAAAATGATATCAATATAGTATGCGAAGAGTCTAGAGTATCGCATAGTTGTCATACTGTTAAGCCATCGACAAATAATGCATGTTTTATCGTTATCAGTAAATATTGTCAATAAGAGTTTGAATTTCCCTATTTGATGATGCTGTTAATGCTCATGTATTTCTTAAAGCCTATTTTACAAGGAAAAGGCGTTGAATTAAGGTTTGATTTATTTAGAGATTAATTTGCGGATTATTGATTTAGTAAGCATATTGTGCTCAAGGAAAAAGTAGTGTTGAAAGTTAACTATGATTTGTTTAAACGATTGTCATTATCATATCAAATATATATAGTTCGAAAACAGATAATCTGATACAAGATTTCATGTGTTAGATATAAAATGTTTTTTGAAGTAGTGGTATTCAAGTAATTAAGTAAGATTATAACAACTGGCCAAATTTAAATAAGTATTCGTAAAAATAATTGGTATATGGGAAAATAACTATACCTACTAGTCATTTAGGCAATAAACATACTATGATAAAAACTGAAATAATTTTAAATAAATAAAAATTGTTATTTTAATGCCATAATATTAAATTACCCATAAATTTGAGTATTATCATAGTTTTAACATAAAACATATTAAATATTACAACATTAATAATAAATAATTAAAATACAATGACACAAATTTTATACTGAAACAAATAATTTAATAAAATCACAATAAACCTTTATATTTGTCACTTTAATATTGGAGGCAAGAATATATTTCATCCTAATTCCTTCATTGACACAAATTCCTTTATTGGCACAAATTTCCCTTTATATTTTTACTGTAATATCGGAGGCAAGTATTTATTTGACACAAAAGTCATATCAATTCTGTTTCATTGCCGCACTCCGCACAGCCTGCTGTCAGCAGGCGAAATGCTTGAGTGGCGTACAGATGACAGAAAATTAGTCGAACAAGAGCTCTTATAATTTCAATTAGTTTCGCACACATGTCGCATACGTTGAGGATTGCGTATCTATGAAATTAAACGGTATTCAAAGGAATTACACGTATAAGGGGCATCGTTTACGAACAGGTGGATTAGTAGATACAGAAAAGTATTATATACAATTTTCCTTTAAATTAGATTTTGCTTATGATACAATTTTTTTAAATGCGAGAGGAGGATATACGTGTGTTTTTTTACTTTTTCACGCCAAATCCCCTGGTCCGATCTTACTGAAATTTGACGCATAGGTAGTTTATGACCCTGTACCTGTAGTTCCTGGATTAGAATAGGGCTACGGTATCCCGTCGTGACTAAAAGGCGGCTTCCAGGATTGCGGGCGGCAAGAGTGAGAGCTCGAACCGTTCGGGGTTGCTATACTAACCCCGGGAAGGACGGCGGTATGTGTGGTCGCATACCGTCGTAAAAACCAAATAGTGCGGTGGGTCCAGCCACTCACCTGGGCGGAGCCCGATGGGGCGACGCGCTCAGAGGACTCCGGTTGCGTTTCTTTGGAGATCCCGGAGTCGTCTTCGCAGCGCCGAGGATGGCCACCGGGTGCGTGTTAATGCGGTAAAAGAAACTCTGAGGATCTCGTGTTAAGATAAACTTATCTCTGATTCCGTTTGTCAAACGAAGATACTTTAAGTTTTAATAGGTCCAATACGCCCTAAACCCATGCCATTCCAGTGTGTATGGATCCCAGTCACGCGCGTCGCAGTGTTATCATTCCATTATTGTATTTCATTCTACTAGAGGCTTAAGAACAAGTTTCTCGGTGTTTCATATTAAACCACTTTGAAAAGATTTACTTTGTTATCGTTGTTGTTGGTAAAAGTTTATTATAAAACGAAAACAAATATGTATATCACAAAAAATAACAAGTGACATTGTCAAAAATATCAAAACAAAACCCAACTGCTTAAAAGCGATTAATTGCCTTTCAATTCAGTTCATTGTTTTTAAGAAGTCGATTTCGATTGAAATGGACATACATACATTCATTCATACATACGCTGGAACAACATTACCCTCCTTCTGTTTCAGTCGTTTAATACGAACGCTCCAGTTTTCGTCATGTTTATTTTTGTATC
Organism: Cecropterus lyciades; assembly: GCA_002930495.1. Taxonomy (NCBI): domain Eukaryota; kingdom Metazoa; phylum Arthropoda; class Insecta; order Lepidoptera; family Hesperiidae; genus Cecropterus; species Cecropterus lyciades. The sequence goes on from MOOZ01000147.1 coordinate 428,125, forward strand.
TGCTTAAAAGAATTATATGTGACCAAATTGAATCGCCTCTGAAAAATATACCTCTTCCATACCCTTCAAACCAGAACACAGCATAATATTGCTGTTATTAGGCGGAACTAGGTGTGGGGGTGGTGCTTGCCCTACCACAAATAGTTCTACCATTTTTACTTATTATAACAACAAATAGATATCTTCAGTTACAGTTGCCGATTCATTTATTTACACAGGCCTCCTTTTCATTCGAGTCATTTCAGTGGCCGTTAGCCTTAAGTCAAGGCTGAGGTAACGTTGCGAACCCGATCACGCCCCGCGCAGTATTATCATTCCATTACAGAGGCCGCTGGTGGGGTTGGCTTAGCAGTAATTACCGCAAGGTACGTGCTTCTTGCTGCATGCACTGTTTACTCGATTATTATATAGTAGGATATGAGGATTGATAATGGGATAGTTATGAATGAAAATAGGTATTATGGAAAACAAAGTTTCATCGGAATAATGACTCATGAAGAGAGTTAAAATGTAATAGAAAATAATAGATTTTGCTGTTGATTGAAATTTATAGAGTACTTTATGTGTCAATAATATTTAGTTTGGATCTATTTATAATTTTGAATTTACAATAGCGTAATAGGTAGTTAAATAAATACTCCAACCTAGCCATAGTGACGAAAATAAGAATTAACTAAACATGTGTTAATACGATGTTCCCAGAATGACAAAATGCTGTACAGTCTGCTATACTCATAGCACTGGCATCTTTTTTTTTAATTTGTCGAAAATAAATAATATAGAGTCTAATTTATTGTATTTTGTTTGTATGTGTTGCGCACACACAAAAAGGCTGAGAAATACATAAAAGTGTGTTTTAATTATATTTCTCATATAGATAATCAGTGTTTTTCTTTTTATATCTACTTACTTTTTTTGGTATAAAACGGGCAAGTATTAATTTATTCCGTAAGCAAAAACTATCGTTAATCTTTAGAGGTATTTTTCCGTAATCACGTAGGAAGCTTTCCAGCACTTTAGCTAAATTAATTACTCTCCCGTCCTATAATAAATATTCCCCGCACATTCTAATTAAGGATAACAAATAGGGGTCGATCAACCGGCGAAGGTTCTTTTAAACTGATGCTGGTTTGATCGGTGAGTTATTACAAATTAATCGACAATTTTTTAGCGGGGGTTTTCTGTGATTTGTTATTTTTATGTAATCGAAGCTACAAACAAGCGTAAAATTTACGCTTAGTTATATATTTTTCTTTTTAAAAGATAGAAGTTGCAAATGAGCCACCTGTCCAAAAACAGTCCACCTGATGGTAAGTGATAACTGTAATCAACCCCAGATGATATCAGTCTTTTTGAGGTTACTTTTGAGGACTAATTTGGAACGCCTCGGATCCCCTCCATGTCCCTTACCACACCCATCAGAGGAGAACACAGCAGTGCTTGACACTGCTGTTATTATGCAGAAATAGGTGTGACGGTGGTGCTTTCGGAGTCGAACCACAGAGGGTTCTACCATTTTCAATTACTGAAGTTCATTTCCAGTGAAAAGTAGTTAAAACCAGCGGGTGGCACGTTGACCTGCTTTTTTTAAAACATATATGAAGCTTGTAAAACTCTACGTCGTTTGATTTCGGAGGCTCCACATTTTAAAAACATAAACGCTT
>MOOZ01000147.1:476321-493323 GCA_002930495.1 Cecropterus lyciades
GTTCCGCTGGAGATCCCGGAGTCATCCACGCAACGCTGAGGACGGCCACCGGGGGGGTTTTAGTGCGGTAAAAATTCCACATAACCCGGCGTTGCTCCCACGGCGTCGGGTACCTTTTGAAGGTTTCCCCCTCGATACAAAAAAAAAAAGGAGGTGTGGCGGTGGTACCTCGAACAATTCTCGTTCTATTACCTTAACTATGTGTAGGTACTTATATTCAATATGAGACGTTTTGTTTTTGGTAATTGTTTCTGTATCGAGTGGGCAACGTTACTCTTTTATTCCTAAATTAATATTAAAGCAAATTATATTTCAGGTATTTTGATTAAAAAGTAGACGGTCGTAGAATTCATGCGATTGGATCTTAGACTATTACTTTTGAATAAAACAGCGCCATAACGAAATCTCTTTAAATTCAAATTGCCCCTAGCTCACATAAATTTATTAGCAAGTAAAGCGAAAAATAAAAATAAGTAGCTTCTAGTTATTTAATAGAAAAATGTCTCTGAAAGCAGAAAATATATTCTGGTAATTTATATTTCGTTCAAGGGGCATAAAATATTTTATGTACATACATTTATTAAAACACGCTTCAAAGGATATTTTAGCTGTTATTTCAGTTAGAATATACATACATTCTTAGGTATGTTTTTCTTTCGGTATATCTCATAGAGAAAAGATGTTACAGTAAATGTACTCACAAAAAAGTAAAAAAAGAATCTCATTCTCAGTTCTAATTTTATTAAATAATTTATATATTATTTTATAAAAACGAAAAAGGAATATAAAATGAAATCTACCAAATGGTAATTGCGGCTTTTGACGTCTTTATTCAAGCCGAAATAATACATAGGGAATATATAGAGATTATAGAAGAGGTCCTAACAGAAAGTCCCAATACGTCTGCCGTTTTCTTACGATCAAGGCTATTAAAAGCATGAATGATACCTGCCGAATTAACCGCTGAAAATTCAAAACCCGTGTCACATTCCTTTAGAAGTAGGGGACGACTTCAGAGTTTTAGATGTTAATAAAGGTATATTAGTGAAGAAATTCTTAAAGTCTGATCCCATCTCTAGGTCCCCTTTTACATTTAAATTATTTATTTTTAAATTAAAAACTTAGTTATGTTTGATTAAGAAGGAACGCTTTCGATACCTATACCTCACGTACCGCATCCTTGAAACCAGAACAGGTAGGAACAGGTAGTACCACTTGAAAACAGTAGAACGGTAGCGTTTGATGATATTGTTTTCAAGCAGAAACAGGTGTGGTAGTTCCTCTGGAGTCAAAGCACAAACGGTTGTACCACCTTCAAAATGGTACCACATGTTCGGACATGTCTAACAATACCTTCCATTAGAATCAGTGTTTTCGGAATAAAAATGTAATTAAAATAGTAAATAGTAGTAGTAGGATGGAAAGGATTTCATAAATAGTGTTTCCACATTGATAGTGTATGTAACTTGTAGTGGAGTTATGAAAAATAGTTTTATTTTGAAAAAAAGTGCTCAAGGCGATTGCTGATACACATAATCTATACATTTAATGAATAATAAAGTTCTGTTCCCCGTGTCTGTAAATCGCATATACTATAATATTTGTAAAAAAAGTTAGGAGGTCTGAGAATAAGTAATTATAGATAAACGCTATAAACGCTTTCACACATTTTTCCTTTTTCCTATCCTATTTCCACATAACCTAAAACTATATCTAATTACAAAGGATATTTTTCTTTTTAAATTCATCTTGAGGATTTATTTCAATATAAAGTTATGTTCCTTTTTTAACACAACCTAAATCACGGAGTTCATCTAATAACTTACTTCAGCCATACTATAGCTGTAGCTTATAACAGGAGTCGGTCATGCTGTAAGAAAGGAATAGGAATGTATACGGCAACGTTACATCAAGCGAGATGCAGGTTGAAGTGGGCCTAATTTCAGGCGGCGCTCATACGTGGCGGTTGTGTCTGTTGAATAATGAATTAAGCGGCCGACCGGCGGTCAGGCAGTACCGAGCTCGCTCATAGACTACACTACGTACCTCGTTTTATAAATCGCCCTCACCTTAAATTAGTGTTGCTATCAGTGGTTTTCCCTTTGGATGAAACGGTTGAAAATTTACGGCAATATTTAGGGCAGTTACTACTTACTCATACGCTTTCTACACTTATAGTCTCATTTTATTTTCAGCACACTAACATTTTTCTATGTTAACACACACGATGAATAAATAAACACCAAGACCCAGAACAGATGATTGAATTCATCACAAATTTGTTTGGCTGGGGATTGAACCCGGAATCAACTGGCCGTTAAACTGTTATGGCGACCGCTTTGCATCGTCGGGTATTAGAATAAGAAAAAAACATATTATAAGCGGGAAAAAGAGAGGATAAGAATATAACTTATGAGTAGAAAACAGTTGAACTAGTCAAAGATAACTTTTTTTATTAATACACAAATATTTGTATTATCTTGTCCTTAAAAATTAGTCAGCATCAGATTGTTTTTATGATATAATGTAAAGCGAATAAGCATACCTATACTATGGTAAATATTTAATATAATATTAAATATACCACTTAGTGCCAATCCATGTCACAGGCATGTAAATGGAGTTTGAGAATTACAGTCGTAGGCGTTCACACCCACACAGTACTTTACGTCTCTTGTTTCGTTTCAATCTTTTTATACTTCACCTAAAAATACATGTTCAGTACTTCGGTTTACGCACGCGATATTACTTACAATTTGTGACTGTTTACAGTGAAAAAGACGCTTTGAAAATATATCACTACAACAATCAGCAGTAATAGGCAACAGATCAATAACGATTAAAAAAAATATATTGTTAACGTTTATTACAATATTTATATTCCATTTAGTAGTGGTTTTGCTTGGTTTATTACTGTAAATGGTACAGCAATTCCTAATTTTAATCCAATCAATGATATATGTTCTTGTATCATCTACAGTCAGAAATGGATTAGTTATCTCTTATGCTGATGCAGAGTTCAATGTATCTTGTTATATTATCTCCATAAATAAACATCATACGTGTAGGTATCTCCCTAATATTATCTACTATAATTTATATTAAAGAAGGGGGTAATAAGCATGCACTCCTGGTAAGTGGTCCCTACTCCATGGACATTTGTAGTCAACCCCGATAAGATTAGCCTTAACAGTGGTGGGCCACAGACACATTGCTACTCAGGAGTAAGTTAAAATGCCTCGGATAAGTACGTCTTTTCACCACACTCTTCATACACAGTAGCGTCAGGAAGTTCGAGCTCAGCTCTGGCTGAAGAAAGTATTCTAGCACATTTAAATTCAGCCTACTGATCTTTAAATCCAAGTTTGTTATTAAACTCCCTTATAATAAAATGACTGCGGAAATTTTGTCTATATCCCTCGCTACCTTTTTTTCGGTGATTTTGTCAAACTTTGGGTTAAAGTCAAATATTTTACCTCCCTTACGACCCTCATCCCTATTTGCGCATTCAAACGAGGAACCATGAATTATGCAATTTTAGAAATAAAAGAAAGGGCGTCAAACGGTTGGTAGGTTTATATGGAAGTGTATAAAATAATAAGGATTTTGTTTTAAAGTTCGTTAAACAGTATTTGAATTAATTTTTGCCGAAATATTCTCCATAAACCTTATTTATTATCATAAAAATAATATTTATCTATGGATTCTATGCAATATATTCAATCAATACATACAAACAATACGGTCATTTTATTACATTTCACTTTTGTTAAAAAAATAGAGCGCTAAGAAAAAATATTTTTATCGTAAAAAATCGTGGGGTGTTTTTGAAATATTTAATGATGACAAAATAACCTTCTCATACCCGACGCATTTTACGATAGAAGATTTTTTTCTTATCGCTCTAGTTTTTTTTAACTTATAGATAATTATTTTCGATTTTTGAGTTCAGTGAGTTACACACACTGTGTGCCATACAGTGTGTCACACAAAGGAGCAAGTTTTTGATTTTTTTTAACTATTATTTATTATAATAATACTCACTAATAATATAAATGCGCAAGTTTGTGAGGTTGTATGTGTTTTTGTTTCTCTTTCACGATAAATTTACTGGTCGGATTTTGCTGAAGTTTGGTGCTTAGTTTATGAACTGAATTAACACATGAGATGGGATACTCATTACGTGACCGAAGCGGGTGGAGCCGCGGGAATAATCTAGTTGTACATAAAATCTAGGAACTTGTGACGTTTGTTAGACATTAATATGAGTTATGACTTGGGTAAGTGGTTACTGGTTACAATATAGTGCATAAAAACGCGGTGAATTAAAAAATATGCTATAGTTTTTTTTTCTACCAATAGTTTTAATGACGTTACATTTCATTTAACGGTTTTTTTCATCCAGTTTCATAATACATACTCTAGTTAGCACCACAGATCACGTAAAACAATATTCGATTTTTTTCGGGCTGTAAATTAGTATGGATCATAAAAAAAGCTAAAATGTTATTACTCTCATGATACGGACTATGAATATATCTAAAAAACTTGAAATTAATTCATTACTTTGATGCGTTTTTAAATAAAACAGACCGGTAGACAAAACCTAAGGAAATTAATCTTTTTGCCACTATTATACTATTACGTTTTTGTATGAGTACACAAACACATATACGTGTTATTATACATGTTTGTATGGTATAATACATAGACTATGTTATAATACATAAATTATGTTAGTATGGATAAAATACATATATGTGGCTGTAGGCGTTTAAACAGGCCTTTAATCTTACCTTGGCACTGGGTGTCCTTTATGATGAAGAGGAGAAACGCGGAGATCGTGATGAATCTCCAGCGACGCCGTCCCATTTTGTTTTATTTATTCTCACCGTAACATTGATGCAATTGTCCCAATATATAAAAATATTTATTAACTGAAAGTCTTTTTGAAGAACAATAATGCCATATTTGGCACTCGACTTGGCACGGTTACTGATTGGCACAATTGAGTGATAACATGCCGATCGCTGTCACATCTGAAACAAAATAAAATCGACTGTTAATATAGTGTTCGATCAATATTATCAACTAACTCTTCAACAATTTAACAAAACAATACTTATTCAAAGAGGATTCAATAGCAAAAGCTGAGGATATTTGTTGGAGCAAACTGATAGACAGGCGTGCAGTGCAGACAGATACACAGATAAAAAATATACAAGTACCATATACGAGCATAAATGACATTACAAACAGACACGTAAAATTTTATTTATTTGCATATATTACTTTTAGAGATACCTAACAGAATGATAATTTTTACAATATCATCTTAACTAGGCAGGTTGATGGACTTATTAAGAAATTTCAAGAAATTGTTTCACTAGTCAGTGCAATTTTTTCGAACGTAAATGAATTTATTTATACATTTGATTTGATGATAATACACTTAGGTTTATATAAAAATCAGAGTTGTATTCCACGTTCTGGAACGCGGGAGACAAAATTTGATACCTCTGGGTTATCAGTGTTCGCAAAATTAAATTTCGGGCGAAATTGGTAAATTACACAACGGTCGTCCAATGAATGAACAACTTCGTAGATTCACAATGAACCACAACACAATTTTGATTGTACAATCGAGTTGTACAAAAAATTGGTCGTTCATTTGCAACTGAAATAACATTTCTGTTAAAACCTTTTTCAGTTACATTTATTTTCAGTTCTGTAATGGATATTATTGTTTACGTTAACGCGAATATAATGTTTTTGGAATAGGGAACAAAAATACTTCTAGAAAATAATATACATATTAATTTTGTTTTTCATGTGGCTATCAGGCTTATGCAAAATTAGATCAGACCTGCCTTCGCTTAAAAATGAATTGTACCCATGAGGATATGTTTCAATAGCTCATGCAGATACGATTACATTATCGTATCCTTTATCAGTCTGATGTAACAAACGGGTATGCAGTACATGGTAAGTCGTTACTGTCACTCAAGGACATCTGTAACCAACTTCGTATTGAACAGGGTTTCCATCTGAAGTCGATTACTGCTGCGTTGCTACTCCCGAGGACTAAGATGATTACCTGATATATATGAGCCGGCATCCACACACTTCCATCAAACCTGGTACCTCCGAAGTGAAACTACACTGGTTCTTCCACCCGTCTTTAAGACTAATCGCGATAGTCAAATACGGCTGCTTGCTTCAAATAACGGCAAGTTGGTATCTTTGAATGATTTTCCCAGATTTTTTTAAATATAAAATAATGGAATAACCTTATTATATGTTTTGTTGAATAATAGTGTCCTTCTATGCTGAAATTTTGATTTTTTAATCATATTTTCGAGTATTTAGATAAAACATTAGAGAAAATTGGGCTTTAAAGTTACCTTAAGTTTTGGGTATCTTGGAACTATTTTGAATAACAAAAATTCTTGAATTTTGATAACTTTAATATCATGGGTAACGTTGAACTCTAATACTGAAAAAAATTAGAACTATGAAATCAGTTTTATTCAAAGTTACAAAGAAATTCAAAGTTACCCAACTCGACTGTAGTTACTCTCTGTACTTAACTACCTTATTCAATACTTTTTGTGACATGGAACACTCAAAAAAGACACGACAGCTATCAATATTTATTAGAACCAGGATTCTCTGACCGATCGACCTCTTTCAACATCAAACTTATAACGCTGTCACATACTAGGGTCGTTAATTAAACAGTTCAACTTTAAAAGGTAATTTAATCCCTGCATAACAAAGTAAAATTTGAAGTTAGAAGCACAGCGTATTGGCGTACAGCCCCTTCGTCTTTATTGGAATAAATTTTGTTCAGGATAATCTACCGCTAAGCCGAACTTGAGTTTCCGATCCGTAATCAATAGATCCGAAATTGGGTGTATCCAAATTGAATGGGAAAGAGGTGTCAGGTGGGACCGAAACTTTGGGAATAGCTTTCGAAAATGTTCAACTATTGCAATTTTTATTTTCGTCAATAGCGTGTATATAAAAAAGGTAATATTTAGACGTTAGTGTAGATTTTGCGTTAAAAATGCATGTTTGTGATAGATTTTGTTCGAAACATTGTTTTCTTTCAATTAGTTTTTACATGCAGCTATTGTTGAAGAGCCGTCTGGCATAATCTTTTTTGAATCGGTCTGTTGCGCAGACTGTTGCGGATTCGATTTTCTGTGAAGCAAATATTTAAATAATAGAATAGAAATCTAGTTTCCGTTCAGGTATCTACTATCTTTTTGTTTATAAGTATGCCTGTGTAGATGTATGTGTGTGTATGTTGCCCCTAACTCTAATAGACATAGGGAAGAAAGTGGAAGATTATCAACACAAAATTATACAATTATAAGATGTATAATTTAAGCTTATATTAATATTACTAATAAAATTATGCATAATTTTGATAATAAGAACAAATGATAATAATACATATAATAATTTTATAATAACGGGTTATTGTACAAGTAGCATGTGCATATAGCATACATAATGACGTAAATGGAAATGATTGTGAGCTAAAATTCAACATTAAACGAAATTTCGGGAAAAAAATATTTTATTTCCATATCGTTTTATGGTATTAACAAAACCGATGTTTTATTACTTGAAATAAAAGTTCCAACCGCGTTAATCAATAAGTCCAGAATTGGCTGCATTAAAATTGAGTACCGTCTGAGTGTCAGGTGGCCGTTCAACTTCGGGAATAACTTCGTTAATACTGATAAACGCCGATATTGCTGGTCTGCAGATTAATATTTAGGTTAGCGTACCGCTAAGTTCCGACATGTTCTATACAAACTTTGTGAGACAGCCTTCAAAACTTGGTAAAAGTGCGATCCCAAAATTCCCAAAGAACATTGTTGTTTCTTGTAGCTAAGACGTTTTGATTTGACCAAGTATTAAATTGTTTTCTTCGATTTTTGTACCGTATGTAGATTTTAGTTTGCAATGATAAAGTCTTAATATACGTGCCTTTATAATTATTATTGTATATTAAATCAGTTCAGGAATTATTAAACAAATATAGTGAAATATGACACGTAAAATAAATAACATTAGTGATCAATAACTTTCCCTGTGAAGATAAACTATTAATATATGAAAATTTAACATGGATAGTGAAATGTCCGTAATAAAGAAGTGTAATCTAGTACGTCCTTATTTAATTAATTGTTTTTGTAACTCATAACATTAAAAATATCATATGATTACTGGTATTAAATGATTTTATACCCCAGACGATTGGGATTGATTAATAGTTACCAACTCGTATTAAATTCTTGTATTACTATTAAACTTCAAACGCCAATAGTAATTTACTTAAGCAACATAATAACTTATTCCCAATACACTGATTTCATACGTATATTTATTTATTGCACCTTTATAAAATAGTTACAATAGGCCAAACTTAATGCCTGATGGCATTCTCTACTAGTCAACCCTTACTAGAATTTGCGACAGGTAATTTTTATGAATAAACTGTTCCGATATATAATATAATATCTATAAAATAAAAAATAAAAATATATAAACATACATATAAAATATAATATATATACATATAATACACACAATACATAGACAAATACATACTATAAAAAGTTAAAATTATTTAAAATTAAGAGACAGTAGAGATAGTAGTAGTAGATAATGATTAAATTATGATTATATTAATTTCTATTATAAACTATAATTATATTTCTACGCCAAAATTGTAATATTCCACAAACACCAGAATTCGTATTAGTTCGAATCCTTTGCCAGAGAAACGTGAAATGCGTATTGAAAGTGGCAACGTTAGATGAAATTGATTTGAGGGGAAAAGGGGCAAACGAAATTGCCTTCTGAGGTTAATGCTTCCATTTTGAGAAGGTCTATTTACAAATCTGATCGCGATTTTATAAAAAATACGTGTAGCTAGTTAAAACGAAAATTTTCCGCCCGAAATAAATTTATGGATTTGAAAATTTAAGAAACGCTCGATTAGAAGTTTAATTGCCAAAAGAAAATTGCAGTTACGACCACAAAATCTGCTAAAACCAGCAGCTTAAATGTATGTATTAAAGTCACGTTATGATTTTTGGAAAGCCACAAAGGAAAAAAAGTAAAAAAAAAACAGAAATTTAACTCCCTTATAAACTTCTCTCGCAAATGTGATAATAATCCAAGATCACGAAATATGTACAAGAGAAATGCACTAGAACTGTAGAAAGAAAATAGTCAGAATATAGTCAGATCAGTGAAGATGGATACTTTCTATCTATGTACTTACACAGTATTTCATTCCTATCAATACGATTCCAGCTACGAGATATCTTAATAATAATAAACAACACAGCGAAGAGTATTGTGTGCACAAATTGTTTGCCAGGCAATCTGTATGGAATGGAATCACGGAAATAAAGAGGGTCGATTGGTTCCCGCGGTTCCATCTTAGTATAGGTCCCGGGGTTTATGCTTCGCCATTTCTGTTAGCGGAACGTTTTATTTATGTTGCAGGCACCGCAAGAAATATTATTTAGATGATTACACCGAAGTCTGAGAAAATTCAAATGTATTTACGTGGTATTATTTTGATTTTATCAATGTAAAATCGAGACGTAATAAGTAGTAACTACGACGCATCAGAATAGGAAATTCTTGTACAATACATATAAAATTTTGGTCAAGTAACGATTAACGTCAACTATTACACTGGTCGATAAGGTTTTAATGTCGGTAAAAGTAAACATATGGGATTTAGCCATATCAACTAAAAATATAAAAATATTATGGAACCCTTACATGTTCCTCCGATGGACTTGAGTTGCTAACTCTCTACGGGACTATACTCATACACGCTGCTCCAATAGTGATTCTTAGATAAGGCTTAGTAGCCAAATCGGGTAACAAAACCTTTGCAATGACCCAAAAGCGTCCAATAAGATTTAACGACCCAATGTTTAAGATCCCCGATGCGATCTTTGGAATACCATAGAAAAAAGTGACCAGATCCAATCACACTCGAAGAACTAACCACACTATGCCTTATCCACAAATTGAATAGTGTTAAATCCGTATCACAAAACCTTTTGAAGCGTCCCAAACGTTGCCGATAAGATTTAACCATCTAATGTTTAAGGTCCCTGAGGATCGTCTGAAATGCTATGGAAAAATTTCGTAGCTCCCCGTCCCACATCCAAAGCCGAACGACACTTCATGTTGTCCACAGACTGATTTATCGATGTGCCGGTGCCTGAGAGTTAAGAGCGCTTCTTATACTAATATAAGTATGTACTTATAATGTCCATTCGGAGTTATAGTTTAAGTACTGTTACTATACAGTGGATGCTTATTACATAAACCAGAAAGAAGAAGTTTTATTTTGATTATTTAAACTCGGATTCTGATATATACATATATATAGCTTGCCATAGATTGTATTTCAAAAACTGTATTTGAGACGTAATTATCACACTGCCAGGCAAGGCATTCGCAAAAGGGAAAATTATAGATTGTTCTTGCTCGTAAAGAATTTTCTGTTTTCAGGGACTGACATTCCGAAACCTTGACATTTCAGGATCTGACATTAAGTCTGTCAGCGCTAAAGCAGCATGGTGTTATATATTTCCGACTTGATTCTGCCAATGGAATGTATTCACCAGAGGGCATGTTGAGTTGATGATAAAAATGGGATAAAATTAATTAATCAAATTTCATTTCCATCTTTTGATGCGCGCCATCCCTAAATTACTTTAAAAGGCTAATTAAGGCACTCTACATGTCGTCTAGCTAGTCATTAAGCCACTTTATTTCGCCGTATTTCATTATCTTTTATATTTTACCCATAAACTCAAAATGAATGAGAGTTATTTTTTATGCAGTAATTTATTAAACATATACATACATTTACCGATGTTTTTATTTTTCTTACTATTATCTGTTCCGTAAAACTCTTTTAATGATTGCTCTGATATAAGAATAGAAAAAATACAGGGAGCAAAAAGGGTAACGTAAATTGTATTGAAAAAAAAAACGCAATTAATAAATTGTATTCGTATATTTACGACGCTAATAAGACATGTAATAAACAACCCATAACGTCGTAACGACGATATTCCATTATTGAGATCTGAAATTCATGACATGATTCTCATTATACAATATAACATTGTTAGTTTGTTACATGTTACATTGTAACATGTAATCAAAGTCGTGCCTTGAAAAAAAATACGTATTTTACTCCTCAAACTAACACGTTATTTTTGTCGTCTTCTGCTAATGAAAGTTTCATGTAAATAGTTCTTGAAGTTGAAAATTTTCTGGTGGACACCCTTTATAAGGTATTATATAGGTAATATATAAGATATTGCGGGGAACTGCTCAACTCGGCAATCCTGGCGGAACTGAAGTTGTGTACCGGATGACAGCGTGAAGCGACGACGACGCCCGCGCCTTCTGTCGCTGCTGCGAGCTCGCACGAACTTATTGCCAAATGCACTATTAACGCGCGCAGTGCGCACGCTTAATACCATAGCGGACCAAATCGATCTGTTCTGTTGCACATTGGGTGAGTTCACAAAGGTAGCTTACCATGTAATGTTAAGTATCCAATAATATAATAAATATATAATAATATATTAAATATCCAATTTAATAATTTGAATTGTATTGCCTTTTATTAATGTTATTTGAATTTATATACAATTTATGTGACTTTTATTAACGGATCTCATTGATTTATTATATGTTATTTATTTCTTATGTTTTTATTTTAATTACAATTATTTGACTTTTATTTGTATTATTTTTATTGTTTGATTTGTATTGATCTTATTGTTTGACATTTTATTTGACTTTTACATTGTTATTATTCTTGTATTATGTTTTATTGTATTCTTGACTGAATTTGAATTTTGTAAGTAATTTGTTTTTATTAAGAATTCATGTTTAATTTAATTATCAATTTTTACGTAATTAATTTGTTTTCACTGCACTAACATATTAGGTAATCCTCTAATGTTAGATGTAAGTTTTGAGTAAATAAATAAAAATAAAAAATAAATAACGTACTACTCGCTGACTTGCATTAACAATCAAAATTCATCACATTTTAAGTATAGGATACATTTTAACCCAAAAATAAGACCTATTATGATGAATCGACATATTCATATCTTTATAATGAATGCATTTAAATTGTTAATATTTTAATTTTACCTACATATTTCTACCTAATAACAACAGTGTTATGCACTCCTGTGTTCTGTTCTAGAGAGTTCTACTTATCCGAGGCGTTCCATCTTAATCCTCAGGGATAACAAAGCATATGTGGCTAACCTCAGATAAGACGTCCATGGGCGGCAATGGTCACTTACCGTCAGGTCGATTGCATGCTCGTTCGCCACTTCCATATTATTAAAAAAACAATCGACACACATAGAACGCAGTGAAACGGCCAGTGACGCGCACTGCGTCAGCCAACGCGGCGCATTCGATTCGTGAAAGCGGCCGTTCCGACCCGCCGAGCCGTTTCTCGCGTACTTGCTGACCGCCTATTCATGCACAGCGGAATCGATGCGTTGTAATGCGATTTTGTTACGACACGCGATTATTTAATGCCCAACTAGTATCCCGTGCGTAGTTCCACTTGCAAGACGTGCATGTGGAACTGTATATGCATACTGTACATGTGTTAAGCGGATAACGCAGGTTTATGTTTGGGTCAAAATCTTCTTACCTTATGAACCGGATATTAAAATAACGGAGCTTTATAGTTGTGGCGTAAATTAGTATAGTTATGACCACAGAAATTATAAAGTTACAAATTACTATGAGTAATACTATTAGTAATATCGGTTTAGTGTTTACCAAGACTAGCCCAGAGAGAATAAAAACATGGTCTTTACCTTTAGTAATCGCGCCAATCAGCATAATATATGAACTTAAAATGCGACGTCTATGTTTGAATCATAGAAAAATTTAAATATTTTTCATTTCTGTATATTTGAATTTTATAATACAAAAAAAAAATTCTCGAAGTCAAATAGTACCAATATAATAAAATTTGTTGAAAGAAAACTGTACAGTAAAACTTTATGTTATAATAAGTAAACATTTAGATTTTTGTCAATGCATTCTCCAAGTGAATACAAAGCGAAATTGCTATTGTGCAAGAATTGCCTTCTAGAGGCCAACATTTTTGTTGCCAAGCAATTATGCGAACAGCATTGATGTGTTTCGAGCTGAATATCGAGGGTTGAAGCAATTGCGACTTGGAAGTAAAGTTGCAAAACGTCTGTATTCACTGTATGTACAGTTCTACAAAATAGAGTTTACATTACAATAACTCTCTATTGTATAACACGCCATTAAACGCACACAATAAAACATTATAGTAAAAGTATGCTAAAGTGAAGTTTATCATCATTTGATCTCTACAAAATTAATATTAATAATACGACGGAAGACAGTAATACAAACCTGAGTTCTGCATGAAGAAGTTGTACACGTGTATTCCAAATAGATAGCGGCATCTTTTTTCCACTTTTTTCATATTTTAGTACTTTCTGTATTAATTTTACCATAAATGATTTTACCTCAAAATCGTCCAATTAGTACTGATCAGTTGAAGTAATTCATAAATGTCGATAACAGATGGCGCCACAAGTATGCAAAATAAATTATAACGAGAATCGCACTGCGAAAAGCTTTTCGGGACGCCCTTTCAGTGCGAGACTGTTGACAAGGCAAAGCAAGGAACAGTTTAGCTACGCTACTAGAAGTTGGATTGCTCCAAGCACCTCTTCTTGTAAGAAATCCTTCTTAATGGAAGCGACCGTGTCTCAATTTTTTCAGTTCGGAACTTCTATATATTGTTGAGATTTCGATGATTACATATAGAATGTTTATGGCCATCTCTTGATGAGTTGTGAACCTCGCCACATAATACATCATAAATTATATTTGCATTTTGTGCAACTAAAGATGGATATTTAAAGGTTACGGAATAAAAGGGATATTTATTCCTTCCTAATAGTTATACAATAGCCCAATAAACGAACACAAAATTGCATTATTGGAGGTATATAGATAGAACCAAAATAAGCCATAAATACACCCTCACGGACGTTTCCGGGTTGTTATTATCATTTTCCTCTTTCCTCCCTTTATATGTAGACAATATATCGTTTATATCTTCTAACCGAAGCTCGTATATATTAACATGATAATATATGCTTATTAGATCATTATTCATATATTATATAGTGGTAATTATGTATGTTCTACACACTTTCTACACTCATAGCCCCACATAGTGTCGTGGGTGCCATGGACACACAAAGACGAAGACAAACACCCAGATCCTGAACAAAAATCTAAACTCATCAGATGTCTGTCTGGTCGGGAATCGAACCCGGGACCCACTGCGTGTCAGACCGGTTTGGTGACCGCTCCGCCACGCGCGTCGCCAATGTTAACTACAGCATTTTTATTTTATCTTGTCTTATCAAATCTATACATACGTATTAAATTTAATTTCTTACTAGAAGTATAGAATTACTTTGTTCTCGTTTATAGGGTGTGACAAAGTGGATTCTTTTTAAGGTCCCCCTGCTTAGTGCGAATCTCCCCCTACTACTTGTATAAGTTCTCTTCGTTATTTCTCACTGGATGGTTAGAGGAAGGTAGAAGTTAGTTTGATAAAATCTCTGACAAGTATATAACGACTGCTCTTGCTGAGTTAATCTTGGTCATCATAATTTAACTTGGAAAATCACGACACTCTAATATTAATTCATTTCACTTTCACATTGATTTGTTATACATTGATTGTTATACATTTTTTTTTGCGAGGTAGCCATAATCACTTCTGTTTTGAGTAATTGGAATTGAAATGATCAATTTTATAATGACATACTCGAAGGCAATTTTTTATAGAGATGTATAATTTACTAAACGTTTCATAACGTTCATCTTATTAAACTTCAAAACAACTTTTATGGCGTATATCCTAAGGCTTCTGTGTGTCATCTGGCTTAACGTCCGAGTTTGCATGCGGAGATGAGTCCGACCCTCGTGAACGGAGCAAGTGTGTGTGACGGATAAGACAAATACATTTCCCGTGCCCCGGCTCTTTCTACTCTTTCAATAATATCTTATGTATGTATTATGTATACTTATGTTTACGACTGTCACTTGTTATTGTAAGTGATTGTATCTGTGTATATGTGTTAGTAATGATTGACATAATATACATATACGAACATCTGGATAAGGAATGTGTTTATCAAAGTTTTGGATTTGAAGGGTGTGGTATATGGCCGATAACAAGCAGATTTTTATTATTGCTCTGTCCGTTATGATACGGCATAACGGCAACGTATCGCTGCTTCGATTGTGTAACAATACAACTCAAACACACCCATTTTAAAGGAAGTCCAGATAAAAATCGAACAATCCTTTTTGTTTTATCTTTTTAATAAATTAATTTAACATAACTAAGATTGATTCATTAAAAAGTGTAAATATTTGTTTTAATTACATCATAATAACAGTTTGTTGGATGAAAATATATGAATATATGTTTATACTTTCGATCAATACAGTTACACTTAAGATTGATGAAATTTGAACTGTACGGATAATGTGAGGACACACAGAACATATAAAGAACATATTATCTTTTGTACTATTATCGTGATCTAGTATAAATTTAAATGTGAGAATGAACATAACAACGATCACCGTGCAAATGTCAAAAAATTATACATTTTAATCATCGTAGGGTTTATTAAAATCAATCACTATTTTCGCAATCCCAACGTGGATGCCCATCACACACACAATAATCATTACCCTAATACGTGATCGATTAGTCGAGAACGCTGATTAGTATTACCGTCATATGCCACTGCACTGTCACTCACGTAGTTCTAACTTCTAACTATTTTTCTATGTTAATCTTCGGAAGGTCTGCGCTTATAGTTTAGTTATCTGTTCCATATATAGCACGCTTGAGGAAACATGTAGGTGAATGTGTTATCACAAAGTTTGTTAATACTCGACCAAATTACAGGGGCCACCGATCGTTTGCGCCGTTAATATCTGAAAATATTAAGTAACTATGTATGTAAATTGCTTATATTAACAATTTTGTTTGCGAAATGTTTTCAAAGGAAGTTTCGTAATATGCCAATTATTAAACAAAGTTTTTATAAGTTTGTACAAAATGCGAAAATAATTTATGTTGTACGTAAATGTATATATTCGTATATACTTCGAACGGTATGTTGAGTATTAGACAATAATTAAATTATAATAGAGTATAGGGTTAGGTTAGGCTACTTTTTAACCGACTTCCAAAAAGGAGGAGGTTCTCAATACGACTGTATTTTTTATGTTTGATACATCGACATGCTTCCCGTTGGGTCCCATTTTAATTTGGTTCAGTTTTGACTTTGTTTAAATATGTGCGCATTGAATATGTGCGCGGCAAATAGACGAATAACTCAGCTTCTACTATTCCGATTCTCATAAAACTTGAAATGAACGTTGATTGGCGCTCATATACTTGTAGGACATAGATTCCTCGTAGTAATCTACCAAAATATGAAGGTGGTAGAACTCTTTGTGGTTCGACTCCTGAGGCACCACCGCCGGACCTATTTCTGCCTAATAGCAGCGGTGTTGTGCGCTATTGTGTTCTGGTATGAGGGGTGTGGTAAGGGAGACATACTTTTCCGAGCCATTCCATCTTAGTTCTCAGGGATAGCAACGCATCTGAGGTTAACCTTAGGTGAGACTATGATCTTACCTAGGGTTGATTACAGATTTCCATGGGCGGCAGTAGCCACTTACCATCAGGTGGGCACCAACATTAAATTATTTTTTTACTTTTTTGTGGTACAGAAGTTGGTTTCTATTTTTGTTTAAAAAAAATTACTTATGTTGAAATATGGACTTTTTAATTTGATGGTCCGAGGTT
>MOOZ01000147.1:535143-546145 GCA_002930495.1 Cecropterus lyciades
TCTACAAAGTTTGAACGAAATCTGGCCGTTTAAAGTGGGTCAAAATCGCGCCCAAAGAAGTCGGTTACAAACAAACAAACATACAGATGAAGCTAATATAAAGTGTGTAAAAATGGTTTAAAACTGGACAATAATCCGTATCACATTTTTGTTTGAAAAAGTACTAGGGCATTATAAACTACAAAAAGCCTAAACCAACACAGTAGTTAGTACGTTGCAGTAAAGTTCCGCCAGGACAACAGCGCACAATACCCATAGAGTTAACTAACTACTATGTTGTTCCACCACACTCCATAACTTTGATAAGCCTGATGCTTACACTATCTGATTGTTGTTCTCCTTTTGTTACATCATCATTAACC
Organism: Cecropterus lyciades; assembly: GCA_002930495.1. Lineage (NCBI taxonomy): Eukaryota > Metazoa > Arthropoda > Insecta > Lepidoptera > Hesperiidae > Cecropterus > Cecropterus lyciades. The sequence goes on from MOOZ01000147.1 coordinate 535,506, forward strand.
ATTGTTCTACCGCTGGATGAGTCTTTCATTTTTGAAGAAGGGTTTCTAGCTACAATATGTATTCCAAATATAAAATCCAGGTTAAATACACATTAAGTGATAAAATGTGTAAATGTTTATAATAATAAAAACATGAGTATACCAGAAAAATATATGATTAATGTTATTCGGGCTAGCATGCTAACTATTCCGGTATACGGTATTAATATTCATCATAACCGCTTTAAGCATAAGCTTGAACAGCTTGATAGATTTTGAAGGAAAAATAAAAATATTCAGTTAAGTTGTCGTATGTATGATGTGTTCTTAGATTTGTGTTCATTTGGAGAAAGTTAGAGACTCTGTTTAATAGGTTAAGAACCCATTTCAAGTAATTTAACTGCAAATTTCTTAACTTTCTAAACCATCTAAGCATTTGCTGTTTACAGCTTTTGAATTACTGAGATCGATTTTCTTAATGAATTCAGGTTCTTTTATTTAGTATCCATATTCGTAATATATGATAGATTTGAATCAAGTATTACATATAATATGAACTTTGCGTAAACTTCATTGTAATTTTGGGGTACCATTATTTCTTTGAATGGTAAATGGTTACGATGAGCTGAAACTAATTTTAACTAAAGCCGTTCGTTATAAGTATTTCAATTTGAAATAATCGCCAATTTCAGACGCCAGTAATGGGAATATTGAACTAAGTAAATCAATTTCAACTTTGTAAGTAAATGAATTTTAAGGCAAAGTGGTTTTGAACGCTTGGTACTTCAAAAACATGGATCATTCGATATATTAAATTAGAAAACAAATATTAATTACTTTTTTATGTGATAGGCGTAATATAGTAAGTAATAATTATATTCATATCGTAAAAGTAAGATTAGGCAATGAATCTTACTAATATTATAAATGCGAGGGTTTGTTAGGATGTATGTGTGTTCGTTACTCTTTGACGCTGAAAACAGCTGATTGGATTTGGACGAAATTTGGCACACAGATAGTTTGTGGCCTGGATTATCACAAGCTATTTTTTACCATGTATGACCAAGCGAGACCCAAGCCAGTGGAACCGGAGTCAAATCTTATTACGTAGGTCTACTGTAGACAGTACAGAATACAGACGTAGCGTATATACGAAGTAGCAAACGATCATGAATTTTATTTGGTAGTGTAAAATAACCTCTGCCGGTCATGGACATTAGTAATCAGCCCCAAATAAGATGTAAAGTCCTACCTAAAGACAAACACCGACGCGTTGTTACCGCTTAGAACTTCATTGGAACACCTCGTTTTAATATATCTTCCTAATTTCACCTTCATACCAAAACACAGCTGAGATAAATACTTTTATTACTATGAAAAATTAGGTGCAGTGGTTGGGAAGAACCACAAAGAATCACAAATGGTTTTACCAATTATATTAATTATGATGTACCCAATTATGTCGACTAAGTTACAATAACCCATTACATACACAAAATCAGAACACAGTCATAATATCCATGCTATAAACCAGAAAACATGATTTCACATACAAATTTCAAAGCCTATTGTATAAAAACTTGAAAGCAAACAATTGGAATGCCTATTACAAGAGACGCGTACGATGTCAAAATCAACAATTGCGTAAGCACCGAAACCCGAGGATGAGGTGTCTAGAAGGCGGATACCGGGCGACGGCCTCGAAACAGTTACCGATCCGTGACTCATCCGATATATAATTCTTAACCAAAACCACCCACATTCTAATGCAGCCAATGTCAAGCTTATTATAATTTTGCCCATTTTGAAAATAAACTCGTGGCATTGAACACACCTGCTATAATATGAATATTATATTGGAAGTGGTTACGTATGTCCATAGATATATTCATGAATCTACTCTTTTTTCTTGTTTTCTTACTGCTGAGCGAAGGTTTTACCTAACGAATGGGAGAAGTGAAGGAATGAAATGAAATGTCTTTATTTTGCATAGGCCTACGGGGGCACTTATAAATTGTCATTTACAATATTTTTTCTTACACTACCACCGGATCGGAATATAACCTCAACTGCTTCTCAGTTCGGCAAGTAACTCAGCGGGTTTGTCTTTTTTCTTTGGAAAACTTTTTTTTAACCATCTTGTTTATTACATGGGCAATAAAAGCTAGCCCCAGTGTGTCACCTTATATTTGACTCAACAGAGACTTGTTTGGCAAGATACGCTGCACTTTGACAATTAATCATTGATAATTTTTGAGAAACATTCACGACTTGAATGACATCTTTACAGGAAATATATGCCACATTTATGCTAGAAAATAATGTATAAAGTATAAATAAAGTATACGTAAAAATTGAAATTCCTCGCTTATAACCTCACGCGGAGAAGGTTGAGTGAAAAAGGTTGTTGTAAAATTGAGTATTCATTAACCAAGAAATTGTACATTTACTAGTATAGAAAAGATAACATCATGTCTATAAATATCTTAAATATTGCGTAAAGCATATACTTTATAATGTTGCGTTTATTGAATCATCTCGTATAGTGTAACAGTCTAACCTAAATAAAGTACACGATACATTTTTTAGGTCCAGGTACTTCTGTGCACCCATTTTCATATATTTGGAGGTTTCACAGCAGAACTTACTACTAAGTGAATTCTACAGTGGAACTATATGCATATAAAGTATTTTATGATTATTTCTAGCCTCATACGACCTAGCTCGTTCACCTGTGTGCTTTGTCGGTAAATTCATGTGAAAATAGAACCGAGTTAACTAATTATTGCATTGCGTAGAAAACAAACGTTCAAATCAAAATACAAAAGCAACAAAAGCGTTCCGTGTGAAGATTAACGTATTATATTCACAGCATGAAATTCCCTCTTGAATAGGTATGAAACACCTATCTTTTATTACTATACACGCTCACCCGGGCGTATCTACACTCGTACACGGTATAAAATAAGTATTCAAGGGGGCTCTCATACTACAAACGTGATTTTTTTCGTCGTTTTTTATATACAATGCTACGGAATCCTTCGTGCACGAATTCAACTCGCACTTGGCTGGTTTTTATTTATTTTTAATAATTATTATGCAACTCCTCTAGGTAATTCGAAGAAAAAAATGCTATGGTCTCTCTCTACTATGGTCTACTCTCTATGAGTATCTTTACTTGTAATTAAAATAGTTTCGACGATTACACAGACAAACAAAAAATGAAAACATGATTTCATATTCAAATAAGTTTGGACAAAAGAATATAAACTTAGAAGACGTTAGTTATATTAAATATATAGACAGACACTTCAATTTTATTTATTTCTATACATGCTTCTGCCGACGAGAAAAATTCCGAAGCTACAATGAAATGCAAATTGCGCGGCCGAGCCGGATCTAGATGGCTGGCGGCTATACCTGACTATACAACTTCTTTATACATAACGAATATGTATATGATGATAACAATTGTGAATATTTGCTGCGGTTTTGAATTGAAAAAACTTAAAATTAGGTTTACCGATTTAAAAAAATGTAGAAGTAGACATAAAGTATAGTCTGTTTCATAATTAGACGTCCAAAAGATACGTCAAAAAAACAAACGTAAACCAAACAAAAACCAAATGGTTCTATATTTGACAATAAAAACTAAAACGACAATAATAAAATAATACGACAATAAATAAAAACTCAATCAATTCGTTCCAAATAGTAATAATAATAAAATACAAGGTTTAAAGTACAAACACATAACACAATTGGGATCCAAAATATTATTCATTTTTATTGGTGATTATTCAAACTCGTTTTGTTTTTTTGTTTTCATATTACGTTTGGCAAACTTGTGTTTTGTTATTTGTTGTTAAAGCTTTTATATTGTATTTAATATTTTTCTTTTTGTGTTCCTTTACATAGTTTAAAACATTTAAAAAAATCGTAGAAAAGTAGAAGCCAAAGTTAGATCCAAAAAATTAAAAAGCGATCTCTCGCCTGTAACAACCTCCGAATTATATAACTTTGAAGACATAAACATGTAAGACATAATAAGATTTAGCGTTCCTCGACTCATATTTGTATAATGACTTCTAGTATAATGGTTACTTTTAACCCTAAATACAAATCAGATTTTACCTAAGAATCAGTTGTAAAGATATTTATACCATACATAGCATTATTTTATTCCATGCATTGAATTAGTGGGAACTTACACGTATTTGATATTTAATCACACAAAGTTACAACATCTTTCAGAAATATCTCTAATTACGCACTAATAATGTACTTAATTATACCCAAAGTTTCGAATCTCGGTGTTTCGGTGTCTTCATAGACACCAACACTAATTCGAGATAACAAGATTACCTAAACTTTTAAATGGTGTTGCAATTATTAAAAATGCGGACGAGAAACAGTAACTGAATGGTTTATTAAGTAATAGGTTATAGAGCAGGTTACGATAGTTTGTGCGTAATAACAAGAAATAGTCATAATAAATTCATGAACCACATAAAAGACGATTTTATCGTTCTAAACGGAATACAGAGATGAAAATATAAAATTTTATCGACTTATTTTGCTAATGATTATATTAATTATGCTCTAGGAAATGATTTTTGCCATTTTGATAATCGTCATTCTATTAACTTAAATACGTAATCGTGAGAGCCAAATAATATGATGTTCGATGTATATATGTTTGTTAACATTTTTATACTTTAGGGGTCATTTTGTAATTATTTTTAGTTTGTTGTTGTTTTTGTGTCTATTACTACAAAAGAAGGATGTAATTCATGATTTAAAATATTAAAAATATTTTCCTTTTTTTGATTAAAGAAAAAACATGTATGATTAATATGTATCTTACATATTAATCATACATGTTTTTTTTAAATTGCATTTTTAAAATTGGACAAACAGCTGGTGTTAATAATAATGTGTTTTCTACGCTAATCAATAAAATGACAGTCTTAAAATTTGAAGAACGTATCGAATAATTATTTCTATATCATAATGACTTATATTCAGATAAGCTTTATAGTTTAGAGCACTTTTCCTAATCGTAGAGTTTCATTAAATCTTTACTAATTCGTGCGTTCAGCAATCCATCACTTCGAAATTAATTGCTGGACATAGGCCTCCCGTAATGGGGGTTTTTGACAATACTCACCGCGCCTGGCACGCGTGTTGGTGACCGCAATGGGTGTTGATGTTACAGAGGATGATGCTGCTTCTCATTTCGTGGATTCTGTTCCTTAATTGCCTCTTATACATGCACGGGAAGAGAGGTGGTGGTATTCAAGACCGACACTGCAGGGCTTATGGTTATAGACATTTGAGTGTCTAGCACGTCTACGATTTATAATGTATATCATGTGACTATTACATATTTTTATCATGGATGAAGCAAACGAGCATGCTGTCCACCTGACGGTAAGTGGCCACTGTTTTTATTAGGAAGATATAGGTATGACGGTGGCGCCTGCGGCTTAGAACCCTTTGTAGTTATACTACGTTCAAAAATATACCGTATATATGTGTTATATAATAAGTACATAGTTAACTCGCATGTAGCTTTGTCGTAATAGTGTATTATGTAGGTTAATCCTGAGCACGTTCAAATCTTGAATGAATGCTGATAATTAATATCTAGTATTCATGTACGTTAATTTAAAATGACTATTTGAATCTGTATTTTATATACCATTAAGTAAATGTCGCTTGGCTTTTAGCGGTAAACAACGTTTCTGATGTGTTATTTGTAAATAACATTTGTGCAAGTTAGTCACCAATATTTGTGTAATAGTGTCACTTCAAGTCTGCCTAAGATTGGTTAACGCTTTCTCGGCTCTAGAACCCTTTTTTTTGTTATTTTTAAAATTTCACGTAACGATTTGTACTAAAGTATTCCATCTTACTGTTCGGCGACAACAACGCGTTTGTGCTTGACTCTTTTTTTCTAATTTATATGTTCATTTATGACAGTGACCAATTATCAAGTTTTATTGCTTTCAAACACTTGGTACAATAAATGGCGTCGTTGTTGCACAAGTAAACGTGATATAAATATAGATCTCTCATATTATATTTTCATTTCTTTATGCAAAATAACGTTAATTTAATATCATTTGAGGTTTACTCGTTTCTACGAAATAAATTACCATAATTCGTATGAAATACTGAATGTACAAATATTTTTAACGTATTAAAGCCAACATGGTAACAAATTATTTATATAAAATTAATATTTATGAGTCTACAAATAACCAAACAGAATTAAATCGACAACAGTTTCGGCGACTGAGGTTATTTATGTAGAGCTGTTTCAGCGCCGATAGAAGAGAGCCTGAAGATATAGTAGAATGATACAAAGGCTAGATACTACCACGGAAAACTGTACATTGTTATATTTTCGACTACTTACTTTTTAAATTTAGTTACTTTACTCAACATCTGTATAAACGCACTCAAAGGTAATCTCGTAGCAAAATACATCCATTACCCTTGTTACATTTCCTGGTATTCGGAAATAATTAAATTCATTACTTTCAAGTGCCTTATTTCCGCCGGAGTTACCTTAAGCCGAGATCTTCAATGCCAGTAAGTGACAGTGTTTGCTACATATCATACACATCTACATACTTACCAATCTATGAAATGCGTTATTTGCGTATATATGCGTTATTTCGATCTTATATTAAAATATCTAACTCCCTTCTTAGGATCTATTTATACATAAGTTAAAGTCTTTTTAACATAAATATGAATAGAACGTGTATGTGACTTAAAAAGTTGCCTTAACATACTCGTTTTTTTTCTGTTTACCTGTCTGTGCGAACGAATTTAACATTCCATAAGCAAATTTGTAAGTACTACTTTTAACATATACACAAAATGGTATAACGCATATTATATTATAATTAAAAATAATCTCTCCTTAATAAAACCAAAACAATAAAAAATTACTTGGTTCTTGATGGTCCATTAAAAAGGAAACAGTTATATGTTTCCTTTTCAATAGACGTTAATTTATCTACACAAATGCAATATTTCAATCGTTAACGTCCTTGAAGTTTAGAAATTAAACAAATATTGTACTTAGAAACGATGCTCATTCTGGAGTTAAAGTATTCTTACAAAATATGTACAACATTAATTTAACACGTGTCTTTTGCAGAATTTAAGCCTCAAGATTTTAATTTGAACATAATTAAATCCTGGTTATAAATTTCCAGCATGAAGAGTAAAACAAATTGTATTATTTACAGTATTAGAAGACAAACTTACCAACAACGGTAGTGACAATCCAATCTTGTATAAATTGATCACAAACACAAGGACGGCTGGCCAAAAGAAACTCCACGGAACAGGGTATCAATATAATATTGTAATAAATGAAATCACCAGGTCCTAAACAAGAATCGCACAATTCAAACAAAACGCGAACGGCACTACTCACTGAGTTTAAGAAGTCTTAACACTATCTTCCAAAATTTTCGTGAATGACGTGCCGCAATACAATAGCGTTTACAAACGTTTCATAATCGATGCGTGAATGTTGTAATATTTACGTAATTTTTTCAGGCTGTCAGATGGTCCGAACGATGTAGTGTAGCCGAAACAGAATGTACCACTCCCGGTGAACGCACGGGCTGCACTGCTTGTCCGTAACGCCAAAAGGTCGTTCGTTACCCACATTCTCTTTCCGCGCAAGCCTCCACAAGTGAGACAGGGATGCAGCATCAACAGATAGCTACAGCCTCACGCGAAAACGAGACAGACATACCACAGCCTCGCAGGAAAACCCGAATTCGAGTCTTGATAGTTTTAACTTAAGACCGTGCTTTGCTTCGTGAATTACTTATTTGAAAGATATTCGATGTTGCACAAATATGTGAACGAACGGAAATGTTGAAAACTGTCGATTGTTTAACACAATGCATAAAGTGACAATGTGACCAGAATTTCACATGAAGTGATTTTACAATTGATGTTGGATATAAAGCGATAAACAGCTGCTTATTGCGATATTTGATTGTTAGCATTGGAACTTTTATACTGAAGTACTCCTAAGATTGCGTATAAACAATTAGAGAATTACTGAAATTCTTTAAAACTCGATAATTGCAACAGTCTTCGTGTATTCTTTAATCAAGTCATATTATTTGTAAATTTTGTATACAATAGTCTTTGTCTTTGTTTTAAAGATGCCATTTTGAGTCTAGTATGCAGTATTTTACAACTGCATTAACAAACGTTAATAAAAAGAACAAAAAGCTTAGGATACCTAAAAGATTGGATTTTAACACAAAATTCTTCAAAATTAAACCACATTGTAAAATATTTGTTGTTACAAAAATCAGAGGACAGACATTCAACAGAGGGAACTCACAAACATCTTAGAGAATAAACTTGGACCGGGACACTACCGTGACCCTAGATAAGTTTTGCCTCTACCACCTAATTTCGAAAAAAGTATTTCATTTTATACATTGGGTCTTTTTAATTCACATGGTTCAAGGGTATAAAATAGTACAACGAATCAAAACTAATATTATAAATACGAAAGTTTGTGAGGATGTATGTGTGTTTGTTATTCTTTCACGGAAAAACTACTGATTGGATTTGGATGTAATTGCAAATTGCACATAAATAGTTTATGACTTGCATTAACACATTTATGGTCCTTTTTACTGTGGTATATGACTCGAATAGGTGGAGCCGCAGGAAGCAGTATTTAAATAATTGAAGCTCAATTTGAAAAAAATTTTGCCGTCCGCATTTTTTTCTTTATTAACTAAAACTATTTAATAAATGTTAAACTGCTATTATATAAATATGTTTATCAAAGTGGTTAGGCTCTACCACGTTTACCTTTCATAATTTATTTTAAAAGGCCTAAAGAATATGTATTCCATAATATTTAACATAAAACGTAAAGTTTATTTTGCGGTTAGTTTCATGCGGTTTTAATTAAATTAAAAGTTATTGTAATTATTATTCACTATAAAAATATAGTGGATTCAGATTTTTGAACGGTTAAGAAGTTTTCTTCTCGAAACATTCCTTGGAGTCTTAATCTGAAAAAATATATTGATTTCTAATATAAAATAATCATTATTCTTTACAAATTATATTATTCTTTACAAATTAATGTATCCGCTACATATAATGTTTGAAATCAGTGTTGTTCATAATATATTGTAGTGCTGTATCAAATAGCAATAGTTTCCTAGCTACTGTTTACTGTACTTGGATCTTAGACCGGATTTATCGTTCCTTGAAATGTACTATACACACGTAACCTATTGAACTAAACCCGTAACGAATCAAATGAAGTCGAAGAAGAATTTTATTTGCTAACAGATAAATAATATTATTTGGTTACTCACGAAACACGTTTTGTTTTCTTTTTTTTTTAGATTTAAGTAGCAAAGAGCATGCAGTCCACTTGATCGTAAGTGACTACTGTACTCCGTGGACCTCATACAGAATTCTATCTGAAGTCGATCCCAGATGCATTGCTACTCAGGACGAGGACTAAGATGGTCGCCTCATATACTCATTAAGCATTAAAATTTATCAATTCAATTTCAATTGATGATTGATTGATAATATTTTCTAAAATAAATAATTAAGACAGTAAAAAGTAATACACGTAACAACGGTATGTTGTTCTCTAACCATAAGCTTAAGAGTTTGATAACACAGTATCAATTACTCGTTTCATACACCAAGTAAGCCGCTGTATCAAATACTGGTTTCTAATATCAGCATGCAGAACCATGCTAATCTTGCTTTGCAATTGTTTGTCATATTCTAGTTTCTTGAACGAGAATATTTAACAAGAGCAAGATTGGACCGGGAATAGTCTGACGCTGTGGTGAGAATTGATCTAAATCCTTCGGGATGAGCACGATTACGTCACTAAATAGAACCATAGACCTGGAAGGAGTTATTTAATGGAACTTCTCATCAGATGATATGCGTACGATAGTACGTTCCGCACGAATTGTACAGATTTTTTTATGCATTTAAAAAAAGTAACTGGGCAACCGACAGAAGTGAACAAATTATTTCGTCTAACGCTGAAAACACTGATCTGTTTTCTTAAAATCGTCTAAAAATTGTAAATTCAAATGTAAGTTCAAAAATTCATCGTATACAAATTCATTTATTCAAAAATTATAAGATATGAGAGACGGCAAGTTCTTTTGATTTTTTTTGGTCTCAAAACGCAAAGAACATCATAATGAATTTTTATTAACGTCACTCTGAAAAAAGTAAGATTGATGAGATCAGAAACGTCTCTATCGACCTGATGTCTTTGACAAATTTAGTTCCTTGCTTCGTTAATTTCTTAACAGGGCCGTTCCGCCTGTCACTACTAATTGTTTAGGATGAATTTCAAGGGGTAAAAAAGTATTCTTAATTTACTTTCGTATAACTTCGTCGCTCATTAAACCCTGAACCTTTTTAGATTTTTAAGAAATTGTAACATCTAACTTCTGAATGTAGCAATCGTATTTTAAAATAACACGTATTTTACACAGTTACATGTGAAGAAATCAAACACCTCAGGTAGCTGAATAGGCAGTTTACTTGATAGCTTTATATACTTGTACTCACATACACTCACACAAGTCACTTATACCACTTCA
>MOOZ01000147.1:576044-589614 GCA_002930495.1 Cecropterus lyciades
AAAGGGGTCCAAAGTTTTTGCTTCACGTATTAATATAATGATATGTGATCATCGCAGTCCTCAGGAGTAGCAACGCATCGGTGATCGACTTCAGGCAGAACCCGTGTTCTACATGAAGTTGCTTACAGACATCCGAGCGGCAGTTACCACTTACCATCAGGTGGATGCAATTCATCTGATGGTAAGGATAAGGATAAGTATTATGTGATGGATAAGTGCTCGTTTGCTATTTCAATCAGATAAAAAAAAATGTAAAGGTAGTAGAACGCTTTGTAAGACTTCGAAGGCGCCACCGCCACACCTATTTCTGTCTAATAACAATAAAGCGCCGCTATTGTTTCTAGTTAAAGGGGGTGTGGGTAAGGAAGATATACTTATCCGAGGCATTCCAATTTAATTCTCAGGCGAAGCAACGCATAAGTGGCTAACCTCATGTAAAATTCTAATATTATCTAGTGTTGATTACAGATGAATTATGGTGCTATCAGCATGATTACCCGCTTACCGTCAGATGGACTACATGCTCTTTTGCTACTTCTTACTACATCCCTGGCTTTTTTGTCATATAGAAGCAACGGCCAAGCAACTGCTGGAAAGTGGCCACTACGGATATGTCTAAGCGTGACCGATCAATGTGGTAACCACCGTGCAACTCCTCATACCGCATCCGGGCGGCCCTATAACTTTGACAATAATAAGAAATCATGACTTGCTCTTTCATGAGAAGATTCTTTTGCCGTTTAACAAACCGTGGCGTGTTTCAAAAACGAAATTAATCAAAGATTAGCTCGAGTTTCGCTTGATCGATGATTTTGTTCCAACCTTGAATAAGTTGATAAAATGTTCGTTGTATGAAATGATTTAATACTACGAATTTATTTAATAATTTACTATTGAAGTACCGGGTAATACACGACATGCGTTTCTTTTGTATTTTACAGTATTATGTAAATTCTATAGTTTCTATAATTCGCTGAGCTATTTACAATAATATTATCAAAATCATGATTTAAAAAACCCCATGCATGAAAAGGACAAAAAAGATGTAAAATGTTCCTTAGACGATAAATTTAGCAATTTGCAATGAATTATCTTGGAATGGGCTCTTATTTATTAAATAGTCTATGACAGTTCGGACACAAAGATAAATATAGCAACACCCCATATGTAACAATCCATCAAGTAGTCTACCAAACCTGTCCAAGCGATAGTCACAATTACAGGGCCCAAAACTCTACGTCACGCAGGCATGATACGATGAACGAGGTTGTACCTGTTTTGGGAAAACAATAGAAATGATATCACTTTGTTATATAATAATAAAAATATTTAGGATAATTGTAAAAATCTACACTATAGTCTTATCTGTTAGGTACTGTGTTACGATATTTTTCAGGGTTCTTTTACAGTTTGTTTTCGTATGTGTAATCCTTAAACACTACTAGTAATTCCTGTCACAAATTAAATAATTGATTTTTCAATTACATTGAAAAAGTTTGATCGACTTAGCTGACAAACGTTTTATAATATGATTGTCAGCTAACTTTGACATCAAATTATAAAAAAAAAACATTGTAGGAACCTTAGAAAAAAATCAAAAAACGTGCTATTAATCTTTCAATAAAATATTATAACTTATTTATTTGCAAAAGGACCTCTGTATTACCATAACCATTCATAAATGAAAATTTAACCTTAATAACTCTCTTACCTTCGAATAAAGTTTAGCTAAAAATTCTTCGTTTTTAATTTAAATAAAGAAATTTAACCGTATTGCACTATTATTTACAACAAATACTGTTTTTTTTATAATATTAAAGTAGCATTGTGTGCTCGTTTCATGATGTCCACCTCATGGATGGTGGCTACTGCCGCCCATGGACATCCGTAATTAACCCGAAAAGATTAGAATTGTCTGAGATTGACCACATGGGTTGCTACTCCCGAGAACTAAGGTGGAACACCTCGGAAAAGTATGTCTCCCATACCACACCCATCAAATAAAAAACATAAGCGCTGCGCTTTATCCTGCTGTTATTAGGCAATAATAATATGTTCTAACGTCAGATTTTTTTTATAAACAATGTTTCGATGATCATAATAACTAATAACTAATTATGCTAATATTTAATATCCTCTTTAAGACCCAATACACAGGAAATGCAATTTTTCCACTGTATCCTTTCTACTCTGCGATATTTTTCCATTCCTTATAAAGAATAGACGAGAAAACGAGAAGATGCCTTCTCTGTGAAATTCGCTATTAGGGAAATAGATGCTTTCATCTTACAAAATTGCATCACCTGCGATGCAATTTGTTCAGAATAGACTTTTCTCGAGGTGTTTTAGAAATATTTTTTTAACTAGAAACTAGAGAATAATATATGTTGGCACGCCCTTGTTTAGATATTTTTTTTTTCAAGAAAAACTTGTAAATCTAATAGTTTTCATTGTACAAGGAATCGTGAGCGTTGGCGATGACACTGTCAAATATTAGTTATTAAGTTACAAAATTAATTTATTTTGGTTATTATGTAATATCCTTTATAGCATTATATTGTTCTGTGTTTTGTTCTATACTGAAGATGATACCCATTCTAATTAGCTTTGTTGGATGATTTGACGAGCTACTTCCACGCTCCCTGTTTTTGACTTGCCTGAGAACAGCAGTCATCTCATAGATAGATCCGGACTATTGCCTTGGTAATCGGCCTTTAGGTCTTATACCGTGTATTTTGCCCATCATTACCAGTTTTCTAGAGTGATTAGCTTTATTTGCACAATGAAGCTAGTTTTTTGGGCAATGTAGCAGCGTTTAATACAAACAACACCAGAATTTTTACTCTACCTGTTATTTAAAACATTTAAAATAGCCACATATAAATCCCATTGTACTCCGTGCTACTTGCCTTTTTCTGCCCGTAATTGCTCTGTCGCTTAACTGCACACCTCGAAATTACCTTTATATGGGCATTTTTAAAAATTAAACGAGCTTACTCTCCAGTTTTGCGTACGTGTAGATTTCTCTTTTGAAACAAATAGTTAATGTGTGTCCTATATAATTTTTCTATAAATCCTTTAAAAAAATATTTAGCTGTATTAAAGCAGAAAAAACTGATGAGTCTCGTGTTGAAGGGATCACCAAATAAGACATGTATGCTAAAAGTTTTTTTTTACAATATTGAATTAGACGACCCGCGTAGCGAGGCGGTCACCATACCGGTCTGATACGCAGTGAGTCCCGGGTTCGATCCCCGGCCAGACAGACATCTGAATGATGAGTTTAGAATTCTGTTCTGAGTCTGAGTGTTTGTGTATTCGTCTTTGTGTGTCCATGGCACCCACGACGCAGGAGAAAATTCTACTGTGGGTCTATGGGTGTAGAAAGCGTTTATGTTTAATTAGCATACAGTCCACCTCATGGTAAGTGGACCATAGCGCCAATGGATATCTATAATCAACCCCAAATAAGATTAAAGTCTTACAGGTTGGCCACAGGTGCGTTGCTACTCCTGAGGACTAAGTTGAAACGCCTCGGATTCGAATTATGTATCCTTTACCACATCCGTCATACCAGAACAAAGGAATGCACAACACTGCTGTTTTAGGTTTAGATTTCAGATTCAACTCCCAAGCAGGCAGACATCTAAATGGTAAATTTAAATATAAGTTCTCTGTATGTTTTTATACATACACATAACAGGAAAGTCTAGAATGAGGTTTGTAAGCCTCACACAATCATATGTAGAAAGCATCAGTTCCACATTATTATGCATGAAACGTATTCTTAAACAACTTCTATAACTGAGCGATCTTTTAAGTTCTAAATCCCCTCTAATATTAGCAACAAATTTAAGTTTATAACAAAATTTAAACTACTTAAAATAGTAATACCGGGTTATTTCATACTGCACGGAAAATTGAGGCGAATTTAAATTTTAAGTTCGTACGTTGCATATTTGGCGTAAAAGTTTTAACAACTTTCCTGCCGAGTTTCGCTCATATCATAAGTTATGGGCTCCGGAACCACCGGAGAAACTCTTTTTCATGGATGTCAGGTAATATAATTCTACCACCTCCTGAGAGATATTATCTTTAAAAAGCTCCTCATAAGCCTTCATTTTATAGAATTACATTAGTCTTATAATTTGAAATAAAATCTATATTTTTTAAACTTAAATAAGGCGGACGGGTTACCTGATGGCAAGTGGTCACCATCGCCTACGGACATTTGCAACACCAGAGGATTCGCCAATGCATCGCCAGGTTTAAAGAAGAGTATTTTCGTTTTGTTGAAGTGCTCCGGTAATACCTCAGGAAGAAATTTATGCCACATCTTACACGTCCGTGGCAAAAACAATCGCTTAAACCAAACTGTGGAAGACAGCCACTATATAAATCGACTGTGCACTAGTTTTTCGTGGTGCCAATCAGTAACCTAACCGTGGGCTACGAAACATGCGCTTCAAGCGTCAGTCGCTTGACGCTGTGTGAGCGTTGAGCGTTAAAAACAAACGTATTATATGGGTCCGATTTTATAAGGCAACGAAATTTTGTTTCAAAATTAAACTAAATTTGCTCAACGCTAACGCTAACAAAGCAATGTTAGTGTTTCGTGGCCTCAAGGGTAAGTCAATCAATACAGTCAGTCCCAATTAATATGGAAACCCTTTGAAAAACAATTTACATACATTTTAAAATTTACGTTTTTTGCGATTTTTTTTTCTATATTCCTCAAATCAATATAAAGATACTTGATGTATTTTTCCAAAAAATAACAAAAACTTGCTTCTATCTCATGTATTTGACTGTTAATTAAACCTTTTTCAAAAAATCCTTTAATCCTCAGCAAATTTGCATTAAAAACCTTTTTAAAAATCATTTAATGACTTAATATATATAAATTACGTATCACGTTATTTGTCCGGGGTAAACTCTTGAACTACTGAACCGATTTCAATCAAATTCGCACACTGTGTGCAGTATGATACAACTTGAAAGAAAGGCTAGTTTATATGTATACAAATTATGCACCACGTTATTTGTCAACTATGAATTCTAACTAACTACTACTCTACTAAGGTTTAATAAACCAATTTCGATCAAATTTGTACACCGTGTGCAGTTTTATCCAACTTGAAAGATAGGGTAGCTTATATCTATACAAATTACGTGCCAAGTTGTTTGTCCGCTATGGACTCTTAAACTACTTCACCGATTTCAATCAAATTTGCACACCGTTTGTAGTTTGATCCAACTTGAAAGACAGGATAGATTATCTTAATCTTAATATATATATATATAAATTACATGCCACGTTGTTTGTCCGCTATGGACTCTTAAACTAGTTGTTATAAAGTAGAGTGGCATTTCTGTTAGATGCTTTTAGGGTTCCGTACCTAAAATGTAAAAACGGGACCCTATTACTAGGACCCCGTTGTCCGTCTATTCGTCTGTCCGTCTGTCTGTCACCAAACTGTATCTCATGAACCGTGATAGGCAGACACTTGGATTTTTTTACAGACGATGCATTTCAGTTGCCGCTATAACAACAAATACTAAAAGCAGAATAAAATAAATATTCCCATACAACAAATGTGATTTATTTGCTCGATATTAATACCGGTAGCAGGTAGACACCTTAATTGTTCACAGAATATTTAGTTGTATATACATTTTGAAAATAAATAATGAAATTAAAATAAGATAAATATTGAAAGGGGGCTCCCATACAACAAATGTGATTTATTTGCCGTCTTTTATAGATAATGGTACAGAACAAGAAGAGGCATAGATTTAAAAATGAGTATTTTTCCCATAATCAGATATATTATATATTTATCTCGGGTTGAATATGCAGAAAAACTACATTTTACTGCCAGATAATAACACTACATCAAATATTGTATACAAATAAGTATTAAGCAATTAAAATAAACATAATAAATCATTTTAATATTCCCTCTAAATGTAACACATATAACTAATTTCACCAAGATTTCACATAATAGAGCAAACATGTTTCGCCAAATTGGAATGCAAATAGATACATATGTACATACATACGCGGTAAAAACATAACCCTCCCTTTGGCAGTTGGGTCATAAACCATAACATTTAGTAGGTGAGACACAGCAATTTTTTTATGCCCAACGAAGTGGGCACCGGTCTACGAGTTCAAAATAAGTCGTACGCCTACCATGACATATAACGAAGTTTAAGCTGCAAGGCCACGTCACGTAGCTTATAAAATCTTTCGATGCGGTAAGATGTACTTACAAAGTGCTTCTGAGACTTTCAGAAACTTGTGGAACTCTTACGTCCACTGCAAAACTGGTTCGTTATTAACTTTTATGTAACGAAGTATTTATTGCGTTTGAACTTATTGAATTTTCGGTTTTTCGACAAGGACAATCAACATCACCAACATTTATTATATATTTCTACTTTTCAATTTCAAGCCGTCAATTTACTAACTTTCATTTGATACCCTTACTGTCGTAATAATAAAACACCGTCCCTCCCCCCACTTCCACCATTTTCAGGCACCATTTTTAAAAATTATATAGCTTATGTCACTTGATGATATGTCATACGTCACAATCCGTCAAGCCGTTTGGGTTGTAACGCGTCCAAAGAAATTGACATAGAAAAACATTACCCTCGATCTGACGCAATCGGGTATAAAAAATTAAAAAATGTTTGTTAACAGAGATGCTTATTTATTATCATTAATTTTATTTACTCTATCATGCTGCGGATTGGTAGAAAATACAGGTCAACGGTCAACTCCTGGCGAAAGTGTACCTTCAACCAGATTAAATTATTGTTACCAACTAATATCTTGACTTGTTCAATTAATTGCTAACCACTTACCATATACATGCACAATTCATTTACAATATATCCATATTCTAGAGAGAGATACAGGGAGTCTGAAGCAGGAAAACGTGCATGAAATTTCTACACTAGCGGTAACCTATCCTACTCCCAACCGCCCCCCACGATGCTTAACTTTCTAAATCGTTAAAATTTTCATAAACTGCTGAGCCATCCACACACCATTGATATTACCTGTAATATTACAATATTCTGCAAAAATCAACACAAAGCACTCATGCATTAATTGATATAAATATCAACACTCTGATGAAATGTTCTACAAAAAATCAGATAAGCCATTACTAGAGTACATTCGTGTTGAAATATGCAAAATGGTTATTCGAATATTGATGCTCCAATTACAATAAGAGCCTGTCTGAATAGCGCAGCGCTACACGACTGTACCAATGCAAAACGCGAAAATGGAAAATAATTGACGAATTGACGTTCAGTGTACTTCGTTATAACGAACAGGTATCTGCGAATTGGTTACAGTGAGATCTATATATGTTGATTTAAAGGTAGACGTGTTGAGTAACTTCTATAGAAATAAATACAACTATAGTCTGTCTGAAGTTCTTAAGTAGGTACTTGTATTTTCCAAGCTCATTTATTTTATTTGAACTTGTAAGAGGGTGAATAGTGCCGACAGCACTACATAATTTAAAATAGAAGTAATGAAAGAAACTTGTAAATAAAATATATTATATTTCAAAGTAAAAAATAAGAAATACATAATGCAGTTAATAAATATGGGTGGTCTTTTTCCCACTTTTTATGTGCCAGAACTTATGTAAATTATTTATATTGGGTTAAATCAAATTTCCAATGTATTTACAAGATATTGCAGTTTTGTTTTAAATAAGACATTATCATCTACTTCCGATTGTATTGTTATATAAATTCTGAATAAATACTACATTTCTGATGTATTTATTTTATCTTCATATTTTTTTCGACATTCAAAGTGTTATTTTCAAAAAAATCCCGAAGACAACGGGTAAGAGACAGGTACTCTATAATCCAACAAATCCTTTAATCCAACACCATCGTACAACGATTGTCGGATTACCGCGAGTATTCTGTAAAATGAAAAATCATTGTTGAGATTGGAACTCTGAACTCGACTGTACCGACGCATTACGTGAAAATGGAAAAATAATTGACGAACTGACGCGAACAGCAATACGGCATATGTACTCTGCATTAACGAATGGGCGGATAGGAAAATTGATCACTGTTTCCTAAACACACATAGATCTGAGTTTCACAAGAATAATAGTATTATCATAGTGTGGTACGGGAAATAAATTTACACCGGAGTTCCACCTAGGGGTAGCATTTATATGTCTATAGCTATACTAATATTATAAAGCTGAAGAGCTTGTTTGGTTGAACGTGATAATCTCAGTAACTACTGCTTCGAATTGAAAAAATAATTTTTCATTGAATAGTCCATATATTGAGGAAGGCTATAGGCTAACCAATATCACACTGTGTTTGTTTGATTGTTTTTTTCTCATGTAGTAGTGGGTGAAACCGCGGGGCACAGCTCACCTGAATAATGAGTTTAGGGTTATATGCCTAAAGGGTAAAAACGGAACCCTATTACTATGACTTCGCTGTTCGTTTGTCTGCCACCAGACTGTTTGTCATGAACCGTGATAGCTATACAGTTGAAATTTTCACCATCAAACTGACGTGAGTTTTTGGCTTTTTTTATAGATAAAGGTACGGAACCGTTCGTGCGCGAGTCCGGCTCGCACTTAGCAGGTTTCTATTGTAGGGTTTCTGTTTGTGTTTTAGCTTATGTCACTGAAAATCGTATTGTTTGGCTATATCTATTAATCAGTACAATTTTATTTAATCACATCACAATCTTATTTGTTCTTATAACTCGAAGTTATCACAAAATGGCAGAGAATAGCAACAATCCGATAAACCAAATAGTTTATTTTATTCATTTCATATTCCTATAAAGTATATAGTTCCACTTGGTGAGCTAAGAACCAGTGAGTTTCTTTTCTTCTATTTGGATATGAGTCTGCCGAAACAATTTACGTACTCATATACTAGACTTACCTACCTGAAACCCTCTTAACATCGTCAAACATGAACCAATCAAAGCGAGGGGAATGTTTGCTAGCCCTATTCCATTAGCAATCTGATTGAGCGAATCAACAATCGGTCCGACCGAAACTAGCTTTAGATTTGTTTAACCGGCTAACAACTAACAGAGCCCCTCCGCACAATGAACCTGATTAGTTTGTAGCAAGATAATCGTATCAACAAGGGAATACACACATACCTAATACATAATACATAAATACTAATACATAATTACTAAATCGTAGAACCAGTGTAGTTCAACCCGGGAGGTACCACTGCAATACCTAATTCTAGCGTGAAGCTGTTCTTGCGTTTCAGTTACGCTGAGGTGACCATCTTAGTCCTCGGAAGTAGCAACGCATCTGTGATCAACTTTTTTTTATAGTATGAAAGTAGCAAACGAGCATGCAGCCCACCTGATGGTAAGTGCCTACTGCCGCCCATAGACATCTGTAATCAACCCTAAGTAAGATCATAGTCTCACCTAAGGTTAGCCCCAGATTCGTTGCTACCCCTGAGGACTAAGATGAAATACCTTACCCTTCAGACCATAACACAACAGAGCATAACACTGTTGTTATTAGGCAGAAACAAGTATGGCGATGGTGCTTCCCAAGTCGAACCACAAAGAGTTCTACCACCTTCAAAAGATAGAGACCCTGTTCTATATAAAGTTGCTCACAGATGTCCATTGGGGCAGCAGTCACCACTTACTATCAGATGGACAACATGCTCGTTTGCTACTTAAGTTTGAAAAAAAAATATGTTCTTGGTCTTTACAAGAAGGCAATAACGAATGAACGAACGTTTGGTTCGTCTGTAGTGGTATCGTTACTAGTTCTGAACTTATAACAACACTATTAAGGAGTTGTGTTTGTTTGAAGAATGTGGTAAGGTACCATTTGTCATCAGGCGGAGTACATGCTCCGTTGATAGTTCTACATTTTGTATAAAGTTCAGCTAGTAAAGTTAGAATTATCTTTTTGTTCACTAAATTCCAATAACCACTAGTAGTGACTACTTCCTATCAACTATTCAAATCAAATCAAATCAAATTAATTTTATTGTGGATAACAGTTATTAAAACAGTTCTTAAATAAATACAAAAATTTCTCCATTATCCCGCCACAATTTGACACACAAAGTTAACAATTTATTTTAATATACTACACACTACACGCAGAATATACTTTTTAACAAATCTAAATGAATGTCTTAAAATTATTTTATTTGAACAAAACTACATATTATTTTTAAATTAAAATTGAAATTATTATAATATTATTAAATAACATCAAAACTATGTATAAACAAAAATATCCTTACGACTGAAATACATTTTTTCTAAATATTAGACATCCAATAAAAATAGTACAATATTCTTTATTTTACGTAGTTCTTTCTTTCAGCAATGTAACAATATAAAAAATTCATTCATGAAAGTTAAGAAACATGACCAACAAAGTTTGAGCTTTTAATGAATATCGACATTCGGTCCGACATTAATTAGCGTAGCAGTAACATTAGATAGTGAAAATTACCTTAGATTTGTTAAGCCGAACAATGAAGACAAAGCCAGCCGCACAATGGCGCTCCCACCTGATTAGTTCGGAGCTAATCGAATAAATAGATAATCTTATTTGTTCAATCTCACCCTAAAAGCACCTTACGCATAATCCACGATCGGCCAATAATCTTTTAAACGTTATGAACAACATATTTCAAACTAACTTGAAATTAAATAATATTTTTTAGAGTAATAATTCGTAAAGAATTTTTCTAATTACTAAAATAAGTAGGTGTCAGACTGACTAGATTTAAACATCGGAAAATAAAGAATAGATATTGTAGACATATATTTATTTTTATTATGAAAAACTTTATTTTGTATAGGCCTACTTGGGCACTTTTAAATTGTTCGTTACTACATTTTTTTGTTTTACAGCGCCGCTGAATTGGAACACGACATCAACCGAGAAGATCTTTCTCTTTTTATGATTTATATTTACTTAATATAAATCATAAAAAAGAGAAAGCTCTTCTTATTATAAAGCAAGATTACTATATTGCTTTATAAAAACATTTTGAAACAAAAGCAGTATATGAACAATATAGGCATTTCTGTATGATACTAGATAATACTTATAAGACTGACGCAGAAAACACCTAATGGTCACTAATAAGATCAGATATATTTTCAATCCTACATTAAGTTGATTGTCTCATATAAGTCAGCCGGCATCAACACTCTATTCGGCGAATGGTAAGTCCTACCTCGAAAGTGGGTTTTGAGTTTGATAAACGATATTTATGTTATGATCCGTAGGAAATAATTACACGATGATCATATAATAGAAAAAAAGAGCTAAGGTGTTCGTGCTTAAACCATGAGCGAATGGATTGTGCGTAATCCATTTTGACGTTTGAATAATTGAATATCGTTCGATGAAACAATTGATGAACAGCCGAGAAACAGGCTATGATTAAATATTCAAATTTAATTAAATTACAATTAATTTATTATATGTTTATCAGTGTCGAGTGATTTGTCTTATATAAGTGGCTTTATAAGTCTTATATTTGTCTTATATCTTAAAAAAACCACATATCGCCACTAATCTAAATCAGATTACAGTAATTGAATATACACCACTTTTCTTTTTCAAAAGTCAAGTGGTCATGCCGCACAGGCTAAAACCCCACGGTGTTCCTCTGGACGCCCTTTGTCGAGACCACGAGGACATTTATAGCACTCTGAATGGAATAAAGCTGAAGTTTCTCCGTCCCATCATGTTTGAGGTGTGCGAAGAAACATCGTGTGCGCCATCACGAGGTCTGTTACATTAACGTAGGAGACATTGGCGTACGCCACGGGGGTTCCGTGGCGTACGCCAATGTCTCTGTTCTGGAGGTTTACCAGGTGGTAGAACCATTGTAGTTCGACCTTGGAAGTACCACCGCCACACGCTACTATCTATACTTATTGCTTCACGCTAGAAATAGTCTAGGGTGAAGCAGTAATTGCGTTTCGGTAGAAGGGTGTGGTTGCTGGCTCACTTATATATGAGGCGACCATCTTAATCCGCGGGATCAGGATCAACTTGGGATCCTCGTGATATCGGGTGGCTGGCTCCCTTCAGGCTATATGGCACAGGTACTTCCTGAAAGACTCATTTTCCGAGAGCACCTTCCCTAGTCGAAAGTCAGTGAATCATCCCCCCCGTTGCGGACGTGCGGCGTCTTCTAGCACCGAACGGACAGCCGCCACGGACCTAAGGGCAGCCGTGGTTTCGGACAGCCTAAGGTTTTATCTAAATTCAAAGATAATTAATAGGTACATTAAATGTTTATGCATTTAGATACTTTTGTAAATATCTTATTATATGTGAAAGGATGACGTTGTACAGGATTTGCTAGTAGGTACGGCTACAAATTAATTTTGTTATTTTAATAATCATTAATATAATATAATAATCAATAGTATCATAATCACTTGGTCGTGTAATATATATATAATACAATCAATGTACCTAATCGAAATAACCATTTTGCTCGTTTGAACTTCAATGACTTGTCTGATTTCTCTAGTACATTTTATAAAATATTTTCTGAGCGACGTATACTCCAATTAAATTTTAATGGCTATTTACTTTTCAATCTTATTTCAGATATCTAACTTGATCGTTATTACTTTTCCAAAGAACAACAAATAAATTCTTTATTGGATAGGTATTATACTTCGATTCGTAAAATCTTCAATTTTCTTTTCAATAAAAGTTAATATACTTACAATAGCTACAAATAATATCGGGATTTGTCGAACGAAGAAGATTTGCTTCTGAGTACTAAATGGAACGCTTCCGAAAAGTACTTTACCACGCTCTTCAAATCAGATTAGTGCAGCGTTTAACATTTTTGTTATAAGGTGAAAAACATGTTTCGGTGGTGACTCCGGAACCGAGACACAAAGGGTTTGACAATCTTCCAGACCTATACGAAAATAAAAAGAAGAAAGCTAAAGGTGACTTGGGAGCAAAAACGATACCAGACGGTAAGGGAATATAGGGAATACAAACATAGAAAAATAAATAAACCTGGACTGCGATGTACCAACACGTTTAACTAAAAAGTACTGGTGAATAGTTATTATTACTTGAAGAAAAAGGCAATGGTAAGAAACGAGCGATTCGAAAAACAAGACGTTATCAAACTAACTAATTAGTTAATTCATGCCTCATGCTAAATTATAAAATATTTTTTTATTACAAAAATGATTTATTATTACAACCAGCTAAGCCCGCGGTTTCACCCGCGTTTAAAAGAAATGTAACATGACATAAATTAACCGAAATTTTATAACTTTAATAATCTCTATTTTATTCTTTTACCGGTACCGCCGTCGTACCTTATGCCGGTGCCACCGCAAATGCTACGTCTCGCAATTTTTAAATCTGTAATATCTTCGAAAATATTCAGTTAAATCATATGCTGTAAAGGGCCATATAGATCTATATTAAATCAACAATGTATTTAAGGTATTTAATTGAATAAGGATTAATGCTGTATTGGTTAAAATCGC
>MOOZ01000147.1:594046-608684 GCA_002930495.1 Cecropterus lyciades
ATATATATATATATATATATAAATATGTTAGGCATTTAATGAATTTAATTGTAACTAAAATAAAAAATAAATGTAAATTTACACGTCGATTTACAAATATGTCATAAAATGTTTATTTATAAATTTAAATCGCTGTTTACACACTGAATACATACTAATGACAATGTAAATGAATAAAAAATATCTGACTTTTCTTTTACCTACTGTATGGTTCAATTATCCTGGTACATTTGCGATACATATTTTAAATTATATCTAAAAATGTAATACTACGTCAAGCGTATAAAATAGAAAGAGACAAATGTATATTAATTCCGGTGAAAAGCAACAGACAATATAATTTGTATACCGCTCGCGTTTAGTTGTACACGTTTAGAGCGAGAGAGATGCAGATTTTTTTTGAAATTCACACCTCCTCCATAGCTATATTGCCCTAGTACAGTGGTCAGCAGCCTGCGGCTCCCGAACCGCTTACGGCTCCTTGAATATAAAGCTGTGGCTCTCTAGTTACGTACGCAATAATAAAGTTTCCATAAATAAGCTATTCATCAAAGACAAGAAAAAAAATACATCTCTTTAGGATCTATGAAATCTTGTAAATTAAAATTTTTAACTCTTCCGTCTCAAATGTTTTTTTTTTTTTAGCAAATGTGTAGTTGCTGTTGGCCCTACTTTACAGCTTCACCGGGTTTTATGGCGAGCCTTAAGCTCAAGCCGGGACAGGAAGACTGGGCTGAAAGGGGGGGATAGCTTTGGTCGGGTTTCTTGGCCGTCCGCCTTCACTAGAGGGAGGGACGGTTGCGGATCCAGTTATTGCCGGAATCCTGACCTTCCGCCTCTGGTTTAAATAGGGATTGCGCTGACCCAAGGGCACTTCCTGTGAGGTACGGACCTCGGCTTAGGTCAGTTACGCTGATGTGGAGCAGTGGTGATGCACGACCGATTACGCGGGGGTACCTTGTGACGGTTGTGCTATAATGAGGTCCACGTCTCCGCCGGCGGGGACGGTGTGTGTAAATTCTGTTATTGTTGAGTGTGTGTAGGGGGCGGGGAGTGGGTTCCCCTTGCCTAAGGACGTGATCTTATCATCAGGGTAGTCTAGGACATGTCTGGGGCGTCTCTTTAGAGCCGAAGCATCCTTGTCAGGAATGTAGCTGGCTGCATTGAGAACAAGCTGATTGGAGTGGTCTAAAGCTTTATCAAAGTAGTTTTTAGAAAGCTGTTTCATATATTGAGCGATGGTGGGCAGCTCAAGATCTTTATGGAGATCTCCATTGCGCACGTACCACGGGCAACCCGTGACCATGCGCAGGAATCTATTCTGAAGGTTTTGTCTTCGCACACGTAAGGCTCATTGACAGATAAATGAGCCTTACGTGTGCGAAGACTACACTGGCGTAAGTCATGATGGGCCTAACGCAAGCTTTGTAAAGGGTCGCTTTGTGACGAAGTGCCATTTTACTTATCTTGTCTAGCATGTGGTAGAGTCGCCCAAGTACGAAGGCGGCCCTGTCCCTAGTTATTTTGATGTGCTGAGCGAAGTTTAACCTATTGTCAAGTGTGACACCTAGGTATTTGGCAGACTTAGCCCAAGGGATGGGCTTGCCGATGAGCGATACTTGTTTCAGTATCAATGAGAGATTCTGTGATAGCAGTCTTTTTTGCCAGAAAGGTAGTATGCCCTTCTAGAAAAGTGGACCGCGTGGCTTTTATCAGGATTTACTTCTATTCTCCATTTCCTAAACCATTCGCCTAGCCTTCTCCATAGTATTATTTCCCAAATACATTTGCAATAAATATTCAGGATGAATTTAATAATAAAAAACGTCCCAAATTTTCGTGTTGCATTTCATCTGTGAAAATTTTATCCTCATATGCACAAATAAGTTACCCTTCAAAAATCACCACCACCCGACACTTTCTTTCGTTTGACCCACGTCCGTCCATAGCGAACGACCGGTATGGTGACTACGTTCACCCGCGGTCGACACTTTTTGGAAAACGCTTATTTTTTATCAGGCAGAAGTAGCCCACGAGCATGCAGTCCACC
Source organism: Cecropterus lyciades (assembly GCA_002930495.1). NCBI lineage: Eukaryota > Metazoa > Arthropoda > Insecta > Lepidoptera > Hesperiidae > Cecropterus > Cecropterus lyciades. The sequence continues at coordinate 596,097 of MOOZ01000147.1, forward strand.
TGATGGAAAGTGGTTACTGCAGCCCATCTGTAAGCAACTCCACATAGAACAAAGGTGCTATCTGAAGTCGATCACAGATGCGTTGCTACTCCCGAGCAGTGACATGGTCGCCTCATCGAAAGGATGCTCACTCACTCACTCACCTATTGACTAAACATCGCAGAGCCTAAACTATTAAAGGTAGAAACATGAAATTTTGACAAGAGGTTCTTTTTATGACGTAGACGTCAGCTAAGAATGGTATTTCGGATACTCCACCCTTAAGAGGGTTAAATAGGGGATGAAAGTTTGTATGAAAGTCCGTCAATTTTGATACAAGCTCAATGAAACTCAGTACTTAGCTTTGTGGTTTAATATAATGAAATATTTATTTTATCGTTTTTGAAAAATCAACCCTTAACAGGGTTAAATAGGGGTTGACAGTTTTTTCGGAACTCCGTCAATTTTGATGCAAACACAATGAAACTTGGTATTTGGCTTTTTGGTTACATAAAATAATATATTTATTTCGCCGTTTTTGAATAATCATCCCCTAAGGTGGTAAAATAAGGGTTGCAATAATGTTTGGAAGTCCTTCAATTTTGACGCAAGCCCAATGAAACTTAGTACTTACCTTTGTGGTTTAATTTAATTAAATATTTACTTGACAGTTTTTGATAAATCAACCTAAGAGAGTTAAATAGGGGTTGACAGTTTTTTCGGAAGTCCGTCAATTTTGATGCAAACTCAATGAAATTTGGTATTTGGCTTTATAGTTGAAAATTAAAATGATATATTTATTTCACCATTTTTGAATTATCAACCCTAAGGTGGTGAAATAAGGGTTGCGAGTTGTTTGTAAGTTTTTCAATTTTGATGCAAACTCAATGAAACTTCATATTCAGCTTTGTGGTTTAATATAACGAAACATTTATTTTTCTGTTTTTGAAAAATCAACCCCTAACAGGGTTAAATAGAGGTTGACAGTTCTTAAAGAGGTTCGCCAATTTTGATGCAAACTCAATTAAACTTGGTATTTCACTGCGGAGTTTGATTAAATGAAATATTTATTTTGCCGTTTTTGAATATACAACTCCTAAGATGATGAATGAATGAATGAATAAGAGTTCAAACTATTTTTGGAAATCCACCAATTTTCATGGAAGCGCAATGAAACTTAGTATTAGGGTTTTGGTTTGATATAATGAATTATCTATTACACCATTTTTGAAAAATGAACTCCTAAAAGGGCGTTTACAATTCTTAGGAGGTCCGCCAATTTAAATGCAAGCGTGATAAACTTGATATTTGGCTTCGTGATTTAATAAAATGAGACACCTATTTCACCGTTTTATGAAAATCCACCCTTAAGAGGATTAAAAAGGAGACGAAATTTTTAAGAATATTCGCACATGCAAGGTCAATGAAACTTAGTATTTAGCTTAGGTGACAAATAAGGGTCAAAAGTTTGTTTGGACTTCCACTGGTTTAAGAAAAAACTAACTCCTAATCTAATTAGGATTAGGCTCTATTGATAGAAGTAATGTAAATAGGCGAGGCAAGGTCTTATAAATGATTTTCTGGGAACTTCACCCTGTATGGGAGAAAAAAGGGGGATATAACTCTGTTTGGGAGTTTAAGGGTCCAAGTCCTAGGAGCGGGAGAAAGAGATAACAACTAATCTTCCACACTAAAAATAATTGATACAAGGGTTCCAGTTCCAAGGGGAGGTTATCTCATAAAAGGTCCAACGCCAGACAAATTGCGGTTGGAAGCAAGTGTACCCATGGCCTCTCCTCTGTCTCACCCGTGTCACGGATTATCACAATAAAGGGGGTCGAAATTCGATATAGAAATTCCACAGTTTTAATAATATGAAATTTAAGATTTAAGGTTTTAGTTAGATATATAAATTAATATATTTTTCGAAATATCCTTGGATGTAAAATCTGCGAAATCCACACCATCCACACCGACTACTGTCGCTACACTCATGCCAGGAGCCGGTGACTATTGACAAAACCCCCATTAGGGAAGGTCTATATCCTGCAGTGGAAGTCAAAAGTCTAAAGGTGGATACATTATATTATAGTCTGCTCGAACGAAGTCGCGGGCACTGCTAGTATATGTATAAGTGAGCCGGCAACCACACCCTCCCAACGAAACGTAAGAAATGCTTCACGCTAGAAATAGGTGTGGCGGAGGTACCCCCCGATCGAACTACATTGTATCTATCACCTGGTAAATATACCATATTGTAATATATTATAACGCAACGCAACGATTCAAAGCATTTGAATTATGGAGAAGAAGCGGAGAATGAAGAATTACTCGACGAATAAATATGATTTTACTTTGATAAGTAACACTAATGGGTCTATCTAGTCTTATTTTTTTATTTTTATTTTTTTTATTTTTAATAGAAGATTGAACTGCACTGTGGTACCTCTTCGGGTGAACTACAACGGTTCTAACACCTGGCGATATAATAATATTTTAACACTATATTAAATGCACTGTGTATGATTATAGAAAACTTACGTAATCTGCCACCGTTAATGTTTTCGCTGCACTGTATATGTAAATACCTTGCATGTCATACCAATCCACTGTTACTACGTTGACAATTTCATTCATGTTTAATATTGCATCTTTTATAAGCCTTGTGGAGGGTCCATCGTGTTCTGATAACCATCCGCCAATTACAACTATTAATGGCGCACCTATAATGATATCATTTGTATCTTGTGGAGACAACGACATTTGTACCGGTGAATTTCTTTTCTCCCTGTAATATTTTACAAGACATTAATCATCATCAACATCATGTGTATATTTAAAGATATTTTAATTTAAATTATGGTTAACATTCATTTACAAGCTGACTTACTTAAGAAAAAAGTTAGACATAAATTTCAGTATTTAGTAGTTACTTCGTATCATAGTTACGTATTACCCACCCAAATCTTCTTTGTACGATTTCAGTAGCAAACGAGCGTGCAGTCTACTTTATTGTAAGCGAGCACTGCCGCTCATGGACCGTTGTACCTAATTAGAACCGTTCATACATTTAAATATAAATTAAAGGTATTTTTTTAAATAAAGGCTTTTTTATACTCATAGCCCCACATTAGGATTTTCTCCTGTGTCGTGGGAGCCATGGACACACAAAGACACAAACACCCAGACCAAGAACAGAAATCTAAACTCATCATTCAGATATCTGTCTGGCCGGGAATCGAACCCGGGACCCACTGCGTGTCAGACCGGTATGGTGACCGCTCCACCACGGGTCGTCATTTATTGTTTCTTGAACACCTAAATAACCAAGAAACTCTAAGACCTGACACATACATGTTTAACTTACCACTTCGTTCATTCACACTTCGTATTCTAAATTGGTATAGGTAATTAAAAATAATCCTGTATTGATCATCAACCACAACAGAGACACAAATTTCATAAATTACTATGTTCATTTTTTATTATTATTTTTTTCTATATGCGTAGTTTTAATTTATTACTCTTATAAACAAATTGTAGAAATAATTTGTTGAGAATGACAAAATATGTCATAATGCACGACCACTTCTAAACAGATAATTAAATTGCTAGTTGTACATTGTTGACTTAAATAGGTTAGGGCACAGATTATGTATCAAATGAGTTTATATTATTTTCAATTTATAGGTCTATACATTATATATCTATGTTTATATATTTTTCATTATTATTTTATTTATATATTATTTTTAATTTGAGTTGTAGTTTTATTGTTTTACGTTAAGTGTATACTAGCGGGAAACCCGTGATATCACCGAATGGATGTGGAGGATCAGTGCTAGCTGTTTACGGACAGCTAGCTTAATTGCTGAACAGTATCCATTTCGTCATGGATTTGACTACAACTTACAGGCCTTATGATGAATAAAAACTTACTATCTTTCTAGAACCAATATTCTAACCGAATCTGTTATCAGATTCGTTGTCACATCTCAGGGCTAAGATGTGCCTTACATGTTATTTAGAAGTCATCTTCACCAAGCAAAGAACCGCTCCACTCCGTTCGAATCATATTGGTCACTTTTAAACTTTAAACAGTAACTGTCACGCTTATCTGTAACTAACTATTCATATAACAGAGAAACTTTAGATCGATAACTCTTTTAGGTCGATCACAGATGCGTTGCTGTCTCTTAAACCTTTATAAATGGATTATAAAAGTGGAAAAACTTCCATTTTATTCCATTTTTCGTACCAACACAGTAATTTCACATTGCTATTTCCAGAGACAAATCATAATAAAATGCTCATAAAAATAACATATTACAAATAATATACTAAGCAGGCTGTATTAAACCAAACTATACTTACAGATAAAATAATACACTTTTACCGACCGGATATGGTTAGAAAAATGAAATAATTTACTTTATGGACGAAGCATTCTCTAATGCTTGATGAAGCATCCACATACACTAAGAAAATAAAACTAAATATATCTAGCTAAAGAATTAAAATCTCGGTGAAAGGTAGATAATCATTTTTCAACCCCCTCAACCTATTAAACATTTACCTTCTATACATAATATGTATCACCTTCCAAACAGTAAGCGACTTCAACACGTGAAACATACAACAAACATTGTCAATGAACTCCCACACCAGCAGTTATGCTTGGACCGCATGTTTATATGGACCTAGCATAAACGAGTACAAACTCGTTTGAGAAGTTATCCTTTTGAGAAAAAAGCAATGCTAAGGATTCCTCGCATTAATGTTTTTCCAGCGTAGGCTTTCGATATAACGCAACGTATGCGTGGCGTCAGGGCAGAGTCAGGTACAACGTGTCCATACACCGTGCAACGACACCCGGCAAATCGTTTAATAGAAATTACTAAAAACATTATGAATCGTTTAATAGAAATCGTTTAGTAGCAGAAAATACTAAGAAGAAGAATTACATTGAAAAATCTTAACTCAAGTATTTGAAATTATTTTTTGTTTACTTACATTATGGCACAAAATAATCACTTTCATCTGATTATAAATTCCATGTTCGTTTGTGAGCAGTGATAGCCTAATGGTTGAAACTCGACCTCTCAATCGAGGGTCCGAGGTTCGAATCCCAGGTACCACTGATTTTTTTTTAATTATGTGCATATTACAAATTAATTATCACTGCTTTACGGCGAAGGAAAACATCGTGAGGAAACATGCACACCTAAGAGTTCTCTAGAAAAAAAAGAGTTCTTAAAGGTGTGTGAAGTCTACCAATTCGCACTTTGCCAGCACGGTGGACTATGGCCCACAACTCTCATTCTAAGAGAAGACCCTAGCCCAGCAGTGGGCCAATAATGGGTTCACGATGATGACGATGATTGTGAATAAGTACAAGATTGTTATCTTTTGTTAAGTTAACAGCGGTATTATCTTATCTGAATACATCTTTTTTAAGATTATAGTAATCTGCAGTCATACATACGCGGCGTCACGTTGTCGCGTTGTGTTAACATCCATCGAACGCCTATGCCGAAGAAACGCCAGGGTGAAGGCTTATTAATGTTATAATTGTACATACCTGGTATAGTGCCAAAACTTAGGCGTTTTATCCTTATCAGCCCGTCTAGTATTTTCCAATAATTCAACTTCGTGTTCTGAAATTTTCAGGTCGATAAAGTGTGGTATGCCTTCTGAATCCGTAAACCAAATCCAGTCCTGACCATACGTGCCATTGACCGGTTTTTGCGCGTATATGGCTTGAAACCCTAAATAAGTGTAGGAATCAGATTAGCTTTTTGAATCCAAGTTGAACATAAGATTGCGTGATTAACGTGTGGTCCACAATAATTGAACGTGGTAGAACTCTTTGAGGTTTGACTTCGGAAGCACCACCGCCACACCTATTTTTGAATAATAACAGCAGTTATGTTATGCGCTGTTGTGTTCTGGTCTGAAGGGTGTGATAAGGGAGACATACTGTTCCGAGGCATTCCATCTTAGTCCTCAGCGGTAGCAACGCATCTGTGGCTAACCTTAGGTGAGACTTTGATCTTACCTAGTGTTGATTACAGATGTTCATGGGCAGCAGTTGCCGCTTACCATCAGGTGGGCTGCATGCTCGTTTGCTACTTCCATACTAAAAAAAATTGGTCAAGGCTAAAACAGCAGATAAGAACATTTTTCTTGGTAGTTATTATTATCTGTTATTATGTTAAAACTGAAATTAGCGCAAACGTCGAATCCAGAGGTTAGTTTATGTAAATCACAAATAATGTAAAGTTCGGTGCGTAAGGATACAGTTAGTGCTCTGTGTCGTGATACCTACCTAAAACCTAACCTAACCTAAAAAAGAAAAACCAACTAGACGTAGGGTTAATCTATCACTAGTGCTTGTCAACGGATTCTCCCCGTCACCGCAGTTTCGCCGTGAGCACAATCCATGTAATTGGGTCGAAATATCGGCAAAAAGATATTCAAAACAACATATCGTGAGTACCCGTAACATATTAAATTGTATCAATTCCGCGATAATATTAGTCTAAAATCATATATTACATAAAGTTATTACCATATATCTACCAACTTAACGACACTGAAGACGAAAGAACCATTGGTCCTTGTCGGATACGACATAAAACATAAACATAAACGCTTTCTACACTCATAGCCCCACAGTAGGATTTTCTCCTGTGTTGTGGGTGCCATGGACACACGAAGACGAATATACAAACACCCAGACCCAGAACAGAAATCTAAACTCAACATTCAGATGTCTGTCCGGCCGGGGATCGAACCCGGGACCCACTGCGTGTCAGACCGGTATGGTGACCGCTCAGCCACGCGGGTCGTCAAAAAAATACGAGATTTTAAACATTCCGTTTACATAAGTATGTCAATTATAAAATACGTTCCTAGGCTTTTGTTTTTATATTCCTATTGTCCCGGGACCAGAACAGAATGACGGTATCCTCTAGTTGTTCTAAAAGATTATTACATCAGGAGTTTAAGCTTGCGGGCGGCAAGAGTGAGACCTCGTAACCCCAGCTTGTAAACCCGAGAAGAATTTATGTATATCTACACGATATCGTAATCACGTGAAGGTGTAGGAGAATGAAATTGCTCCCGGACAGTAATTGACAGGGACACCGTGCTTAGAGAACTGTATGGAATTTCGTTGGAGATCCTGGATTCCTCTTCACAATGAGTAACCACCAAAGTCGTTTTAATGCGATAAACTTAAAAGATTCTCAGTGTCACACGGCACCGTGCTACCTTTTGAAGATTTCCTCTATAACCAAAAAAGACCGTTTACTGTTAAATTAATTATACGATGGAGTCAACTTGTTATCAGGTCCGTTTGTTTTACCGATATGATTAGATTTAAAATAACGATACAGAATACTTGGTATACGTAATCCTTAATATTTATGAAAAAATACTTGCAATATAATGTGAAGACCATCAAAATGTTCTTACTGAACATTGTACTCGTTTTTTTTTTCAATATTAATTTTACACTATGATGCTATTACACTCAAACGGTTTATATAGCTGCATATTTTTATTGTTGGAAATTTATATATAAATTTAAAATAAACATTTAAAATCCGAAATTATTTGCACTTTAATTAAAATTTCCAATATTGAAATACACAAATCAATTATTTACACAGTTATATTTTTTTAATTTGTTAATTCACAATGAAGACCATACTGAAGTAATAGATTGTTATTCATAATAGTGAGACGTATAAGTTGTATTCTTCTTTATTTATTTTTACCCGACTGCGTCAGAGAGAGGGTAATGTTTTTCGAGCGTATCTATGTATATATATGTATGTACGCATGTATGTATGTTCGCAAATATTAATAAAATAAAGTCATATATTATATTTTGTGTCATATTTTGCAGCATCTCAAAACTTCAGAGCTGTTCACTTAAACTTGTTGTTCAGTTAAACTTGGTTTCCAACGTGTCCGGTTTTTAACAACAAACCACAAGCAAACGTGTACGCGCGGTGTAATACGACATGAAACTTAGAAAAGACAGCACTTGAACGTTAACTAATCTTTAACTAACAAACGATACATATTGACGTAAAAAGGTGAGGTATATTTTTTTGCAGATTAGAAAACGTAAAAAACTGCGATAAACGGTTCGGCGGCCATGGCTCTACGATCTATAGAAAATTTCGTACAGATTTTAATTTCACACTACCCATTAAGAAACTATTTAATCATTTCAAATCTGAAAGGTTTTTAGTTATGGTAGACTTTTGACGTTATGTGGGTTAAAACGTTTTCGTTTTGTACCCGAGTGTTTGTTACCGTTTTTCGGCGTATGTATGTATGTTTGTCTGCGTATGTAAATCCCCCAGACATGTCCTAGATTACCCTGATGATAAGATCACGTTAGATATCGCCCTTAGGCAAGGGGAACCCCCTTCCCGCCCCCCACACACACTCAACAATAACAGATTTTACACACACCGTCCCCGCCGGCGGAGACGAGGACCCCATTACAGCACAACCGTCACAAGGTATCCCCGCGTGATCGGTCGTGCATCACCAGTGCCCCACATCAGCGTAACTAACCTAAGCCGAGGTCCGTACCTCACAGGAGGTGCCCTTGGATCAGCCGCAATCCCTATTTAAACCAGAGGCGGAAGGCCAGGACTCCGGCAATAGCTGGGCCCGCAACCGTCCCTCCCTCTAGTGAAGGAGGATGGTCAAGGATGGTCAAGCAAGGCTACGGGGACCAAAGCCATCCCCCCTTCCAGCCCAGTCTTCTTGTCCCGGCTTGAGCTTAAGGCTCGCCATTAAACCCGGTGAAGCTGTAAAGGCCAGTAGGGCCAACAGCAACTCCACAATCGATAAAAAAAAAGTATGTAAGTCAGTTTCATTGGAACGCGCTGTGGCCCACGTATATCATTAACAGAGTCTTAGTTATCATAGCAATGATATACCCTAGCTGTATAAATTTTAAATATGGCGCCAGTGAACAGATAAAAATGAGGTAGTAGGGATGACTTTTTTTATTATAAAAATTATATAAGCTGTAAAATAGACCTAGAAATTCAAATATTATAACACTTTTATATTACAATTTTGAAGCAATTAAATATCAAAAGGAAAAAATTAAATAGTGTAAAATGAATAAATTATTTCTTATATTAAAACAAATTACCCAAATGCTAATTTCAGTTTTAGCAGCCTATTTGTTTATTTTCTTAACAATGTCTTGTCTTTCGTCGATAAGTATTATTACATCTACATATGATTGTAATGTATTTACCTATTTCTTCACCTTCACATTTTGTAACATCATATCAAAACATCCCTTTATGCTGCTGGCACGTTCGCTCACGAAATACAAATACGTCTCACTTCGATCCATTGATGTTTTCCTGACAGCATTCATTTCCTCTGTAATCCATTCCATTTGTACCTGTTCGTTTATTTGAAACGTACACTTCGAAATGAAATGCTCTTCACAGAATAAAAGTCGGTGAAGCACGAGATGAGCTTACACGAATTGTATTTTACGTGATATTTATAAATATCCATACGTATATAGGTTGCACAAAGCTTGTTCCCTGCCTTTTTAATTATAAATATTACTCATATGATACTATGAGAAATTTAGTAAACTTCTCGGCTAAAACATTCTTAGTAATTTACAGCATGTTACGTTAATTTTTAATAACAAATAACAGTAATAATTAACGTTACATGCTATAAAATAATAATCTTCGTTACATAAACGACTTCCGTATAAATGTATTCTACTTACTTATAACTACTGAAAAAAATGAAGTAGGTATTTATTAAAATTACTAGTTGATTTTGTTAAGTCTATCAATTTATAAACGCATTTGCATTGATTGAATACTCAACTTGTAGACCGAATTCAGGCATTCAGTAACGTTTTCGAAATTCTGAAATGTATGAAATTTTTTAGGTCCTATTATATTTTCATTCGGGATTTCATTAGTTGCGGGTTTAGTAATTCAATTAAGCGTAAGAATTCGGTTCGGAGCGAGCCTATTAATCAATATTGGCTGAAAATTGTTTAGCGATAGCCAGCCGATAATTCAATTAATTTCGGATTCTGTCCACAGCGGCCTTATTTTCAGCCAGTTTATCAGACATTGTCAAAATTTTATACCATACAATTTTTTGCATAGCCTAACAGTATCCACAGAAATTATACAAAGCAAATTTCCACACACAGAACGAAAATCCATAAATCCATAATTCAGATGTCTGCCTGGCCCAGGATGAAATTTAGAATTCTCTATGAGTCAGATCTAGAGGTCTTTTTTACTGTCATGTGTGTCAACATATATGAATAAACTAGTTGTAATCTCTCTACAATTCGGAGGCGTGTGCGTATAGAACGATAGGACGCAACTGACATGCGTGCGGTTGGGACACGCGTGCGGTAAACACGCGCGACACGAAACCACCCATACGTTTACCTCTTCAACAATCGTATCGATTACAACAAGCGTGGAAATAGTCCCTATGCAATAGAGATGATACGTAAATAAAGATATTCAGGTATAAACTATTTCAGATATGAAATACGAGATATCGCGGCCTCAACTATTTGTAAATGAAGTGGTCCTTGTGTTTCGTTGGAGACCGAAGAAAGGTACGGTTGCTGGTGAGCGACCATAGTTCTCAGGAGTGACAACATATCTAAGATTGGCCTCAGATAGAATTCCTGTCATATGGAGTGGGTTCCAGATTTCCATGGGTGGCAGACCACTAAGGGTAAGGTTGACTGGATGTTCGTAATTTATTTCAACCTTATAAAAATCCTCGAATTTCCCAATTCATTTCCTTTTTTCCACTTCTACTACCAGTACCATAACGCGGTTCCTACAAATCTAATTACACTCAAAAATTACATAAATACTAACTAAACTTAGTACGAAAAATCGCAATCGAAGCTTTTTTCCAAATTTGCAACAACATTAACAAAACGGCGCGATACGAACGACTGACTTGAATGTCAATAACAGTACCAGTACGATAAATTTTGATGCATCGTATGATTCATGTATAAAAAGTTTAAAACGTTTTAATCTATAATGCTGACTTTTTTGTTCGTTTGGTTCGTTTTATGTTCGTTCGTATCATGTATGAGTTATAGGGGCTACCCACGATTCGCGTTATTACAGATTACTAGCCTCTACCGACGTAACCTGGAAATATTTTGATTTGTTAGTTGTCTTCGCCGTGATTCGGTATATCAAAGATGTATTGTACCTTGTCACTTAACAGCGCTTACGAATTTCAAGACCGAAACACCTACACACCCTATGGAATTGGTGCAATCCGTGGTTGTCCGTGGACTTTCGCTGTCCGTATACAGTAAATGCACAGACAGCGAACGTTCAGTGCGAGCGATAGTTTCTAGAATCATGAACCGTAGAAAGCTGCCATAAGAAATATTAACAGAAGCAGTAATTTTGAATTACTTACATTGAAACAAGTTATACATCATTTCATATGACATGACAATCCATCAAAATATTTTGAAATTTAAACATCTGATACATTATTCGGCGCAACCACAATTATTATGTTTATCAGAATTTACATCCTGTGAACAAAAACAATAAACATTTTGTTTTAATATTTTATAATAGAAAGTTTTATAGCGACGATAAAATACACCCACGCTTCAAGTTAGAAGACGTACAATGTGATGTATACGTTTTTATGTACAAAACCAAAGATAACCGTAAAAGTAGATATAGTTCGAATGGGGTGGTAGGTACTAAAAACCAGATTGCTAAAAGCAATTGATTGCCTTCAGTTTCAGTTCATTTTTAAGCCATCGTTTTGTTTTATTTTTAGAATAATATTTTATACGTTTTTTATGAGTATTCCTCAAAATGGTAACACAAAGTATTGTTATTATGGAATGGTCTATTCACTGCTTTTATTTGATACCCATACTGTCATGGTAATAATACAGTCATCCCTTCCCCTTTTTTCTATTAATAGGCGCTATTTTTTAAATATATACGAGTAGCTTCACCCTCCAAACTGAAACGATTCCAATATGTCATAGGTCGTCAAGCCGTTTGCACTGTAGTGCGTGCCAAAGAAATGGACCTTAATTTTCTATTATTTATGGAAATAGTATTCGAGCATGCAAACACCTGATGGTAAGTGGCCACTGCCACCCATGGATACCTGTAATCGACCCCAGATAAGATCAGGTCTTACCTGACATTAGCCACAGATGCGTTTGCTACCCCTGAGGACTAAGTAAGACTAAGACGCCTCGGAAAAGTATATCTCCCTTACCACACCTTTCAGACCAAAACAGAGCAATGCATAACATATATATATATATACTAGCTGCGCCCCACGGTTTCACCCGCGTATTAGTTACTACAAAGAAAACTAATTTATGTATTTATTTGGATAAGAATAAATATTATATTTATACAAACAACTTCGCAAATAATGCATTATTTTGGAAGAAATTTGATTAGCATATAAAAGGGTACAGTGAGTTTACCTGAAAAGATAGATAAAGGGGGTCAATTCTGTCATACATCATTTTTACGAAACTTTAACCGT
>MOOZ01000147.1:644182-657825 GCA_002930495.1 Cecropterus lyciades
CAAAATGGTACATACATACTGTAGTTAAATGTAAATAAACTATATTAAAAAATATTTTGAATTTTCTTAAAAAATGCGAAGAAACTTTTTCCCCAACCTAATATTTCATGTAATTTTCCAAGTGATCCTCAATTATTATGAAAAAAATTCATTCAAATCGCTTTAGTAGCTTTCGAAATCAAGTTGATCAGATATAAAAAAATCGTTTTCTGATGTTGTGAAATGTTGAAAAACATAGATTTACAAAACATACCATTAGAAAGCCAGAATGCCTTTGTATAACTGGCATTATTACTGTCTGTGTCTATCTTAACTATTAACAATTATTGTGAAGCAATTTTGAATTACGTATTAGATGTAAATCCATAAGTTAGACATTCCTTTTGAGTGTATATAAGTTAGTTACCAAGTATTTACAATTAACGTAGTATTGAAATATCTCTCGGTTACCTTTGTGAATTCAAGTACTAACATAGGTACAAGGCATCTATCTTGATCTTCAATAACTTATAATAGTTACATACTAGTACAAACGGTATTCTACAATAGTTCCAATAACACGATCTTTAATTAGAATGGGTATAAGTATCTAATGCCACACGATGTAACTTAACATTGTCTAGTATAATATACCATAGTAATCCGAAGTTATTGTGCACAAAGCATTTCAAGTTAGGAGTCAGATATCGCTATGAATGTCATAAAAGACCCTAAAAAGGAATTAAACTTAAAAAATATATTTTTAAATATGTAATTTTAACTTTCAATTTTAGGCATTCATTTAAAGCCTGCAGATTTCTCTGTCATCAATTCTGGATAAAGTCGTCACATTTGCTATAAAGGGATTTGCGCGGATTACATTTGATAAATTTTACATACAACCTACCCGTTCCGTACATTTCCTAACCTGTCACACGAAATTCATCACATATCGAACCACGAAATAAAAATTCGAAGCGAAATGTGGAACGTTTTTCAATTTTTATGTCAGCTGTTATCAGGATGAAAATAAAACACGCGAACATCCGACAAGCATCAATTTACGGTAACGGTTGCAGTGGATCTAAACATTTCGTATTTTTTAATCCTCGACCCGAGCACGCTCCAACTTAATTACTTTGTAGTGAGAGAAGAAAAGTACGAGGCAACAACGGATTAAGTAACGTAGCACTATGTAGTGTAGTTTATAAAATACTTTTATTTGTCAAATATCGCGGATTTTTCTATGTATACCATTTTTGTAATGCTTAAGCTAATTTGTTCCTTGTATTGCTATTAGAGAATATACTATGACCTACCGTCCCACAAAATATTGTTGCTACTATAAGGTAAAATTTAAATATTAGTGAAGCTGTAGTCGAACTACAGAAAGATTTATGCATATATGGAGTAATAAATTTAATTTGAAAATAAGTTATTTTAAATCGGTCACCATAACCTATATAAATGGAGTTGTCACAGTGGATAGTTCTTTCCGCCAAGCCTTCACTGCTTCATTTACGATCCATTTAAACCCCGACTATGTGTCTCCTGGTAGTAATTAAAAAATTACGAGTTTCCCTTCATAAACCGTGCATAAATATGAAACGGCTCCATAACAGTCGTCTGTTACGTTCCATAACTCCACAATGGAAAAACAATCTGCTTTTTTACTGCAGTACAAAATAAAAAAAATAAAAACATCTACAGGAATTTAAGTTGAAAGAATACATGTTGGGGCGGTTGTACTTTACAATTAATTCATATTAAACTAGCTGAGCTGTGCGGTTATACCCGCATTTAAAAATTTAAGTTGACATATAGCCGAAATTTTAGATGTTATACAATTTTAGCGGCAGTAGAGCGCGCAGGATTTCTAAGGTTTTAATTTTTTGTGCAACCTAATTACATTTTCTAAAATAGACGTAGCCTAAGTTACGCCCTCTAGCATCAGCTACCTACCAATGAGTCCAAGTCCCGTCTAAAAAATAGATACCCAGTGATACCGGGGATTAGCCAGAACAAACAGACAGAGAGACAAAAAATGTAGTAATTGATGTTTTGGTATCAGTATCGTATATATTTCTATATGCATTTGGTAAAAAAGCTGTTATTTTGATATTACAAACAGAGACTTCAATTTCATTTATATGTATAGATGTATAGATGAGGAGGCGGTCGAGTGATGTGGGGCAGAGGGGACGGACTCGTCGTAGGCATCTCAGAGAAAGAACGCTGGCTCGCCGAGCTTTAAATGTCGCTGCTTATTACTTCTAACAACGATATCTCAAAAACTATTCATCGGATTGATATAATGTACAGGGTAATTTTAATCTGCATTAAATGCCTAAGATAATTAACATATTCATTTGGATAAGGATTAATACTGAACTAAAGAAAATAGCTTTGAATATAACATAATGTTTTTAATTAAACATTTGAACATAAAAGTGGTTATTCTAAGTCAACCGTAAGAGATAGAGATATGCTATCGCGGACTTATTTGTAGCATTTTTATAGATTTTGAATTTGTTACCAACAAATTCAACTATACATTTCTCAACTGTATCTTTGCAAATTTACGCGGCGTTCGCGTGGAAAGCTCCGAGTTGGCGAGATTTTTTGCGATCTCATCAACATTTATCGCCGTATTTCTGCTAATTTACATACAAGCAATATATATTTATATTTATTTATTATATTATTAATATTTATTTATTATATATTTATATCTTAACCTTCGTGTATTCGTCTTTGTGTGTACATGTCACCCACGACACAAGACAAGATCCTGGTGTGGGGCTATGAGTGTAGTAAGCGCTCTCTATTTACCCGACTGCGTCAGAAGAGGCCAATATTTTGTTGTGTTTCAAACATAAGTATGTATGTTTGTATCTATGTCTTTTCTTTGGCACGCGCTACAGCCCAAACGGCTTGACGAATTGTGATGTGACATATCATTAGAATCTTCTCAATTATGAGTGACAAAGGCTATATAATATTGAATAATGGCGCCTCCAAATAGGGGAAATAGAGAGAGGGAGGGACTACTTTTTTATTATCACTACAATATATTTATCAAATAAAACCTAGTAAATATACCATTGTAAATATATATATATATATATTAATAGTTATATTTGACTATTTTAACGAAAACTCATATAAAGCGTTACATTAAATATATCATTATCATAGTAAATATATCATTATATTTTTTTTATAGTATGGAAGCAAACGAGCATGCAGCCCACCTGATGGTAAGTGGCTACTGCCGCCAATGGACACCCGTAATCAACCCTAGGTAAGATCTCACCTAAAGATAGCCACAGAGGCGTTGCTACCGCTGAGGACTAAGATGGAATGCCTCGGAAAAGTATGTCTTCCCTACCACATCCTTCAGACCAGAACACAACAGCGCATAACACTGCTGTTATTAGGCAGAAATAGATGTGGCGGTGGTGATTCCGGAGTCGAACCACAAAGAGTTCTGCCACCTTCAAAATCTTTTAAGTAGTCGGGTTTTTGTCTTCATATTTTAACAATGTTACCAGTTTACGTAATATAACTAACAAATAAATAAACCTACGTGTTCCATTTCGGAATATATACATAATGTTCATTCTATAGCTGAAGTACACGACAATGTGATGTAGTCCCTCTTGCCATCTGCAGCCGGCGCCGGGTGCCGTTTATTCCCTAACAGACGTACCGGGAAATTCATATTTCGTTTCCAAAAGGATTTGGACATCCAGCGCGTAAATTGGAATCACGAAACTTAAAAATGAAATTTCTAATAGTTGAGTTAAGGTTGTATTAGGATTTCTTTTTTACAAGTTACAGTAGCAAACAAGCACGCCGTCTACCTTGTGGTAAGTCACTGTCGTAAATAGACATCTGTTAGCAACTTCATGCTGAAAAGGGGGTGGAGGACTAACTTTGTCGGCAACCACACCCTTCCATCAATATACTTGAACTGATTTATGCTGGAAATAGATATGGCGGTAGTACAGAATCAAGTGGAATTAAAAATAAGATTTTAATCTGTAAGTGCTTCCGTAGGCCTACACAAAATAATAAAAATCGTTAGCACTATATGTGTGTTTTACAATTTAGCGTACAGCGAATACCTACAACTCGCATTCCCACAGATAAAGGGTTAAATTTCATTGGTAAAGAATTTCCAAATGTTTTTTGTGAAAATAATTGATTTATTTTAAAAGCGGATACTAGTGAAAAGTAGACTATGTTGTGGATAATTCGAAAGGGATTTCATTAATGCTGTAAGTAGTAATATTAGTTTCTTTCATAACATTTAAGTAGCAAGCCAGCATGCAATCCACTGGATGGTCACTGCCGTCCATGGACAGCTGTAACCAACTCCACATAGAACAGTTATACCTGAAGTCATTAACACATGCATTGACTCTCCTGAGTATTTATGTCACCCGGTATCCTGACTCGTCCAACAAAACACATGTTTGTTAAAACAAAACTGTTTTATGTCAGAAACAGGTGTGACGATGGTACGTCCTCGGTAGCCATACTGACTCCACCATCTTTAAATAGCGTCATGTGGACTCGGCCTTGAATAAAGCACCCTCACGATGTCTAACAAATTGAGGTCGTATAAGGGTTTTCTAAGTTGTATGCACATTTTATATCAAATATTTTCAAACTATTACAATACTTTATACCTATACAGAGTTGTTGTCTCGTCCCATTAACGCATTTGATTAATAAATAATAGAATTAAATGGAAATACGACTAAATCCGCCTTCACCATGTCTTGTTTACAAAACCAGGAAAATCAGGACCGAGCAAGTATGATTAGGCAATGTTTTCTGTCTGAATTCGGTTGATAGTAACTGCAGACTTGCAGATCTAAATATTCTGTGTCAATAATTCCAAGTCTCATTCTATCCTTCATAGTTTATTTATTGAAGACATACTTACAAAGCGGATTTGTTTCAGAAAATCCTTCAAACTTAGTTCTAGAGATACATTGTTCGTATCATATTTAATACAGGTTTTGATTAATAAGTATCGCGTATAAAACATCAACACAAAAACGGTTACCAAGTGGAGTAACTGTCAGAATGAACTGAATCGACACAATGAGGCTGACCGAAAATTCATTAGAGTTTGTGGGTCGAACTACTGACATCTAGCTACAAAAGTACAAAGAGGGAAGTTATTTCGTACTTTTTGTATGAAGAAGGCTTTATAGAGCCAATTGCGATTATTTACAGGGAATTGTGTCTCGGCCTTAGGAACTCGTAATTTTAAACACCCGCTACGACAATGTAAGGAACATGGACAACTGCCAGCGAATCACACGAAGCTAATTCACTTAACAGTTATGTAATTATATTCCCTATATTAATAAATATACGTTCCTTATACGAAGTTACCTTTGCAAAATCATTCTTTATTGCCACGATCTAATAAATAACAGAAAAGTGCCCAAATCCCAGATACATTTTCAAATGACTGATTTACATTTACCAGTGGCCAAAAATCGATCCGAGACAGTTGTACACCGAGAAAATGTGTTATGTTGAACTTATTTTCCGAAACATACTTTACAAAAATAAAAAAAAAACCCTCCTGTTAAAAGATTTCTACCTGAATTTGAGTATAGATTAGACATTACTTCCCAGAGGTCAAATTTGGAACGTTTCGTCAGATTTAATGTAAATTAATCATACAGTTTGTTCTACCGGAACTTAAGTAACTTATACACTCAATTTAATTACAAAAAACTATATAAATTTAAAAATGTATATAAGTAATATATCACACATGAATTATTATTATTTCAATTAAACAAATAGAGATTAGTTGTTTACCTCCAAGTTGTTTAACAAATAGTCTACTAAATGTAAAAACGCTTGTACGTATATTAGGGTACCCAAATCCTACATATTTTCAGGCATCGAGACGTAGACGTAGACGTCAAGCCCCCTTGGCGCAGTCGTAACGATAATTAAGCAATGACTACCAGTGATGCCTACATCGCCAATTGGGCTCGTTTTGTTTGCAGAAAATACACCGCCTTACACGCAACATGTGTTATATGAATAACAAATGATATTCCCTATTTATTAACAACCTATTTGTTTTTTAACTAAAATTTTAACTTTTTAAGTATTTATGAGTTTTTATCTTATTGACTTACTCGTACTTTCAGGCTTAATTAAATCACCTTAAAATCATTTCATTGAAATAATCTGGAACACAAAGTAACTGCATTTTATTAAAAAAATAATTAACGTGTAAGTTCTCGTTATGTATTATAATATATGAGTAAACCTTGTTCTTAAATTATATTGGACCAGAAACATTAGGGGTGCAAAAAAATCTTGGAATTACGAACCGTGTTAAAGTTTCAAAAGCAATTTTTAGGCTCAAAAATATCTTCGCCTGAAAATCGAATAACCTCACGCAAACAAGCCATACGGAATTTCTTAAAATAATGTAGCTTTAATCTTCAATGCATGAATCGTTAACAAGTACAGGACACATCCATGGCTATACTGAAAAATAAATATACTCTATTTATTAGGTCGCACAAAATAAAAACTATAAGCAATGCGCAAATTTATACCACTCTCCAATATATAAACTATAACAAACATTCATAAAAAATGTTGATACGCCACAAGACAAATATTTACTTACTCGTTGCAATATACATATTACCAAGCAAAAACATTTAAATAGTGAAATTCTTGAAACGTTATAACAATTTCAACGAAATGCTTGCTTCGATTCAGATCAAGTGCTTTACTTATATGCTAAATGTACATACATACATAAATATATCCAGAGTAGGGAACGCACTAAAACTGAAGTTTTATTTGTTTATCTGCAGCCAATATTTTATTTGTATGAAAATATGTCCATAAATTAGTAGCTACTTAATATTTTTACTTAATACTACTCTTAAAAACACTGTAGTCAACGCACATGATCACGCATGTTGGTAGCTGCAGCAATTTATCTTCTTAAATTTATTTTCAAGGGAAAACCGACTGTTTATTGTTTTGAAATCTCTTACGGTCAAATAGCAGATATGCTTAGAAAGGACTGAATTGTCCTAGAGAGTTAAAAACATATTATTTTACAATAATATTTAGCTATCAACACGAAACACTCCGTTCATATTTTTTGCCCTAAAAAGCCGATCACAAATTAACTCATACGTTGAAATGGTAGCTATCACATATTACACGTCTCAAATTAGTTTAAACTCACCACGTCGATTCACGCAAAGCTTGTAACCCGGTAAATATATTTCCAGAAGTACCTGCACTAAAGCTAAAGCTTATTTGCTTACTGGAATGGATATTTAGCGCTACTTTAAACGGATCGCCTAAGCAACTAGAATCTCTCAACTCTCAATCTCAATCGTAACTCTTTGTACAAGTTAAAAGCCGTTTGATTAAGAAAACTAAATACAGAATATCTTGGAGACTATTACGGAAATCAACCCACTATCCCACTTCTAGACACGATTCTAATCGTAGAATAAAAAACGTTTTGGCTATAATATTCATACTATCACACAAGATAATTAAATTTAAATAGGAAGATTTCACGTACCTTTAAAAAGCATACCAGTACATTCATTTATTTGCTCCTCACATTTAGCTACATACCTACATTCTTTTCAATTAAACACTAATTGCATTTATTTCAATAACCTTAATAACATGACATGACATAAAATATATCCCTACATATATTTAGAGCCTTTGAGATCTCTTTTAGAAGAAAGTTTTGACAAAAGTATGCTAATGGAAACGCCCACATTGTAATTTCGGGCGCCATTAAATCTATAAATATTATAAAATGAAGACCCCGGCCGCGTCTTTCTGTCTGTCCGAAAGCGATAAACTCGAATACTACGAAACGGATTTTTATACGGGTTTCAAAAATAAAAAGAGTGATTTCTGAGGAAGGTTTAGATATATGTGTGTAAATAAACAGAAATAAGGCAATAAATGTTGAAGAGGTCGCAAAAAATCTCGCCAACTGGGACCTTTCCACGCAAACGCCGCGTAAACTAGCAAAGACAGTTGAATAATGTACTTACGAATTCAGAATCTATAAAAATGCTACAAATAAGTCCGCGATAGCATATCTCTCTTACGGTTGACTTAGAATAACCACTTTTATGTTCAAATTTTTAGTTAATATTTCGTTAATTTCAAAGCTATTTCTTTAGCTTTGAAAGTTCAGTCCATATCCAAATGCATATGTTAGCTTAGGCATTTAATACAAATTAAAATTGCCCTGTACACTATATCAATCCGATGTATAGTTTTTAAGATATCATCGTTAGAAGTAATTAACAGCGAAACATTTAATACTCGACGAACCGACGTTCTTTCCTTGAGATGACTACGGCGAGTCCGTTCCCTCTTCCCCTCATCATTCGACCGCCTGCTCATCTATATCTATGCTAATATTATAAAGAGGAAAACTTTGTATTTTTAAACGACTAAAAAGAGAAGGTTCTCAATTCGACTTTTTTTGTATGTTTGTATTGTTGAATTTTTGTATGTATGTAACTAATAAACTCGAAAATACAGAACCGATTTTAATTTTTCTTTCACCATTAGAATTCTACATTGTTCCAAAGTAATTTTTTATTACATATAATTATATTTATTACAAGAAAAAAATGAGTGATCCTTGCTAAAACTTCAGTAATCTGAACCAAGGTGTAAAAAATTTCAAAAATTGTTTTCGTCGCTTACGCTGCGAAAACTATAGACGATATAACAAAAAATGTTCTACAATATTAGAGTACATATCAATCAATATGTTTTGTTGCCACCTACAATTAACACTGTTAACATAGTCTACAGTGATGAATTTTCATAAATAAAGCATACATAAAATCGTAAAAGAATGTAAAAAATAACTAAAGTTGTAGACTGTAATAGAATTCTTTGTTTAAATTTTGAATTATGAAACAATTCCAGTCATGGACGTTTTAAATAGCATATTTTAAGAAATATATACTCTTTTAAATCTACAAAATCTTATTCACAAATGCAATAAAATGTAAAAACATGTATGTACAAATATGTAAACAGAGAACAAAAAAACTGCCCAGATGCTTACTCGCGCACGAAGAGTTCCACCATTATCTTAATACTAGCTGCGCCCCACGGTTTCACCCGCGTACTATAAAGAAAACTAATTTATGTATTTACTTGGATAAGAATAAAAATTATATTTTGGAACAAATTTGGTTAGCATATAAAAGGGTACAGTGAGTTTACCTAAAAGATATATATAGACATATGCTGTAGCTGACTTTTTTTTAGAACTTTTAAAGGGGATCAATTCTGTCATACATAATTTTTACGAAAGTTTAACCATTTACACAGCGCATGCAGCGGAAGCTCTCATTAGAACAAAAACCCCCGATTTAGAAACATTATTCATTGGTGCTCCGCTCCTGCTGATCTTAGCGTGATGATATATAGCCTATAGCCGTCCTCGATAAACGCGCTATCTAACACCGAAAGAATTTTTTAATCGGACCAGCAGTTCCTGAGATTAGCGCGTTCAAACAAACAAACAAACTCTTCAGCTTTATAATATTAGTATAGATATATAAATTACGTGTCACGTTGTTTGCCCGCGATAAACTCTTGAACTACTAAACCAATTTCAATCAAATTTGCTCACCATGTGCTGTTTGATTCCACTTGAAAGATAGGATAGCTTATATCTATACAAATTACGTGCTACGTTATTTGTCCGCTATGGACTCCTAAATTACTGAACCGATTTCGATCAAATTTTCACACCGTGTGTAGTTTGATCCAACTTGAAGGATAGGATAGCTTATATTTATACAAATTACATGCCACGTTGTTTGTCCGCAATGGACTCCTAAACTACTTCACCGATTTCAATCAAATTTGCACACCGTTTGTAGTTTGATCCAACTTGAAAGACAGAATAGCTTATCTTAATCTTAATATATATACAATAAATTATCTTATTATATATATAAATTACATGCCGCGTCGTTCGTCTCCTATGGACTCCTAAACTACTGAACCGATTTTAATCAAATTTGCGCATCGTATACAGTTTGATACAACTTGAAAGATAGGATAGCTTAATATATATAAATTACGTGCCACGTTGTTTGTCCGCTATGAGCTCCTAAACTACAGAACCGATTTTAATACAATTTGCACACCGTGTGCAATTTGATCCAACTTGAAAAATAGGATAGCTTATCTTAATATATATAAATTACGTCACGTTGTTTGTCCAGTATCGACTAACTTACTAGGTATGTGACCGGGACCATGTCGGGGGGACGAATCTATTGGGTGTTATTTCTGTTAGTTGCTTTTAGGGTGCCGTACCCAAAGGGTAAAAACGGGACCCTATTACTAAGACTTTGTTGTCCGTCTGTTCGTCGGTCCATTTGTCTGCCACCAAACTGTATCTCATGACCAGATATATATATCGTGATAGGCAGACAGTTGAATTTTTTTACAGATGATGTATTGCCAGTTGCCGCTCTAACAACATACATATATTATACTTAAAGCACAATAAAATAAATACTTAAGGGGGGCTAAAATACAACAAACATATTTTTTGCCGTTTTTATAGATAATAGTACGAAAGAAGAGGAGGCATTGATTTAAAAAAGAGAGTTTTCCCATAGTGAGATATATTATATGTTGATTTATCTCTGGTTTGATATGCAGAAAAATAATACATTTTGCTGCCATAATAACAGTACATCAAATATTGCATTCAAAGAAGTATTGAACAATTAAAATAATCATTTAAATAATCGCATGAAAACAAACAAAGGTAGTTAGTTTCACCAAGATTTTACGTAATAGAGCATACATGTTTCGCCAAATTGGCATGCAAATTAATACATATGTACATACATAATGTATGTATGTACATACGTGGTATCATAACCCTCGTTTTACAGGTAATAAAACCTAACATTTAGTACTAAGAACCACACCAAACATTTTTAATGCCCAACGAAGTGGGCGCGGGTCTGCTAGTAATACATATATTTTTCCAAAATCACATTAAATTACTTATCACTTTACACTTAAAACGGATTCAAATGTTTTGCAATGGTATTAAAACCATAGAACTTAGAAAATTATAGGGTAAACTTCACTAATTAAGTACGTTGAAAGCTATAAGATATTTCGTTTAATATCTTATAGCTAAAATATGAAACTAAAGATGAAGGCCCTACTTTTAAAGATGAAGGCCCGATAACATCAACGTACCCTAATAAGTTTCGCCAATACAGCTGCGGTATATTCGGAAATTGAACGTTTGATATTTTCGAATGATACCGATACCTTTCATGCGATGCTATTAAATTTTACCTGGCAGTTGATTTATGAAAAGCGAGGCAGCGGCAATTTCCTTTACGGAAGCATTGCTATGGCAACGTGGCTTTCAGGTCCCGGAGCATGAATTTTTGGAAATAACGCCTTAATGTAATACCACTTACGATGTATGGCAATGATGTAAAGATCTGCTTAAAGGCAATAAATTTGTTCATTTTTAAATATTGGAAGCACTATCATCCTATTTAGCCAGTGGTAACTGTAGGTCCCTGGGCTACCCTTCAGATCTAAATTGGAATGTTTCATATGTACACACACGCAAGTCTCTCTCGCACACCCACCTGTTTGAGACTGAAATACTAAATACTTTTTATTTTTTTATTTTAGGGCTCTCAGTCTGCAATTAAAATAAATTCTAGACAATTCAACCAATACACGTGCTTACTTACGACCATTTCGTTATTTTCAAAATAAACAAATTTTTGGTGTCGCAATCCGTAGCCCGGATTTAAAATATGATTTTAACTGCGGCTCAAAATGATGCAAAACTACACCGTGTGGGCTGAGTACAGTTAAAAATGGGGTTATAAATTCCAAAACCGTATATTTTAAAAGTGGATCCTAGTTTCATGCAACAGAAACTGTCTCGTATTTCGTGATTTGTGTTTTCATATTAAACTTAAATCCTATAATCCTAAAATTTAAAATGTAGAACGATTTTCTCACGTTGTGTAAGCAAAAGGATGAAAACGAGTGCCAAGTGAAGGTGTTCCAACACAATTAAACAAATATAAGGTGACCATCTATTTCAGTTTTACAGCAGAAGTGTTGCAACAGAAGTGTTGGTGATATCGCATTTTCGTCTAAAGCGTCGACAGATTTTCACATACTCGTGCTTACTGTACGAGTATAATAAAAACATTATATGAACTGCATTTGTCTGTCATGTCATGTCATGTCTCTTGTCTACTTGCATTAAAATGTAGTGCTTTTTATACGTATAAATTTCCTATTATATACCACTGACAGAAACTTACAGGATTATTTATGGTTATCTAGCTTGGTTTAAAGTATATTCATTTGAAATACCAGATGGTAGAAAACAGTTCTTGCGTTTGGATAGAAGGATGTGATTGCAATTTTATACGAGGCGATCATCTTAGAATTCGAATTCACGAATTCTCGACTTACACTTTTCGTCCATCTTTTTCATAAAAAACTTATGAAAAGTATTGTATTTTATGATTATTTCGAGCAATTCAAATTTAGTCCATTTTAAAAACTATTTTAAAAAGTATTTAAAATATAATCAGACTAAAAACGCATTTTAAATATTTTTCTTCATTGAAATTATCAGATACTAGCAGATCCCCGCGGTTTCACCCGCTTTAAAAAAATGCCTTGGATGGATGAGTGTCTGTATAGGAGGGGTCGTCATCCCCATACAGAAACTCATCCATCCATCTATCCATCCATCCATTTGTAACAATTAAAATCATCGCGTACTTTTTCCACAATAATTTTGTTTATCTCATTTACTGGCTCGTTTCTCGGAGATAATATAGCTCTCGAACTAAGCCAGACCTACGCTACGACTGATTTGCGAGGGGCCATACTGGCCATTGCGCGGCGGCGGCAGTGTTTATTTTCTTAACTTCGTAATATATCCTGAATGGAATGTCCGACTTAAGTAATTCAAAAAGTTATCTACAGAAATTATAACTACTGATTAATACGAAAGTATGGTTATCGTAGCCTGATTTTGGTCAGCTTTTTAATTAACTTTTAAGATGGAAAAAGTGGTTGCAGTGACATAACTACAATATTTGGTCATATAGCATCGATATTAATATGTGCCCTAATATTGTAGAACATATATCGTCTATATTTTTAGCAGCGTGTGCGACGATAAGAATTTTTAGGATTTTTTTTACACCTTGGTTCATTACTGAAGTTTACATTGGAATAATGTAGAATTATAGTGGTGAAAGAATTTTTAAAATCAGTTCAGTAGTTTTTGAGTTCATTAATTACAAACATACAAAAATTCAAAAATACAAACATACAAAAATACAATTTTTCCTCTTTATAATATTAATAGTATAGATAAGCAGGCGGTTGAGTGATGCGAGGCAGAGGGAACGGACTCGCCGTAGGCATCTGAAGGAAAGAACGCTGGCTCGCCGAGCTTTAAATGTTTCGCTGCTAATTACTTCTAACGACGATATCTTCAAAACTATTCATCGAATTGATATAGTGTAAGGGCAATTTTAGTCTGCACATAA
>MOOZ01000147.1:660604-676255 GCA_002930495.1 Cecropterus lyciades
AATATCGCGGATATGTCTATGTCTTCCATTTTAGTAAAGCTTAAGATAATATACTTCTTGTATTGCTAGAGATAGAAACTAAAATATACACATACAATACGTTTTTGCGTGTTTTATATACATACATATACTAAGGGATGAGGCAGAAGCTCTACCTGATAAAAAGCAGTCACCGTCTCCTTTACCGCCTATCACCTTTGTCGGACATTTGCAAAACCCGGGGAGTTGGGGAATGCATCGCCGACCTTGAAAAAGAGCTCTTTTTACACCTTTCTTAAAAAGCTTCATGCTTTAACGCTCGGGGAATAGATCAGATAAAAGTTTATTCCATATCTTGCATATTCATGACAGGTAAGGTCGTGCAAACCGATCCCATGATGCATTGGACGAAGACTGATGTAAGCACCGCGTCAAAGAATTCCTCGGAACTTAAGCCATTGTAAAGCCGGTAGAACATGCAAAGAGGACCTATATTCACCCTCAGGGTCAAGGATTCTAACCAAGTTCTAACCGATTGGTTTGGTGATTATGCATGCGTCTATAACGTTTCTATAAATTTGAAGGTTATCTACTAAGTCTCTTCGGTGAAATATATTTCGCTTATCAGCATATACTGAACTACTACTTACAGCAGTCAGAATGAAGACAGCTCACAACCGCCGCACTTATTAGTAGATACGTTGTTGTTTACTGTTTGAAGATGTTAGAACTATTTGTGATTCGACTCCTGAAGCAAAACTGCTGCAGTTATGTGCTGCTTTGTTGTGATTTAAAGATACGGTAAGGATGATATCCGAAACGTTTTAACTTAGTCCTCAGGGTAGCAACGTGTGGAGTTATATACACTTTGATGTTATCTGGTGATGACAGATGCCCATGTGAGGCAGCGGTCACTTACCATTTGGTGGACTGCATACTCGTTTGAAACTTACATAATATAAAAAATGTATAACGTTATTTTACAAAACAAGTATCTACTGTAAGTTGAGTCAGTCACTTTATTATTCTAACAGAATTCTGCCTGGAACTAAACGTAAGATACATCTTCATTAGTAGCGAAAGACATTAGTATTATTAACAAACAACCAATTAAATCACAACAGACCGCGAAACAAGACTGCGATAATTCATCAAGACCCTTACATTTCATCGTATTATCTCCCAAATGTCGAAAAGGGAAGCTTATCTTCTAATTGCTTCTCAACATAACTGTTTGAACTTGGCTCCATGCAAATATCATATTTTATTATTGCTTGAGGCTGTATTAATTGTGTGTCGAGAGCTTAATAACATATGTAATAGCAATTAACGATTACATCTGTTGATATTGACAAAGTCATGCAAATGTTGTTTTAAAACCTAGCTGTAAACAAGAAATAGTGAGCTAATAAACTATATTTTTTTTTTACCCCTAACTACTAAGGATTACGGTTCCTATCCGAAATTTTCCCCATTAAATCTTCATATAGCTGATGTGCGTGCATCTACAATCCTGATGAAGATAAATCAGGAAGACCGAGGGGTCGGACGTGGCTAAAAATAGAAGGATAATTCCAATTTTTTACTACGAAATGGAGAACAGTGGCAGCCCACCTATTAACAGTTGAAACTAGACTAGACAGTTGAGATTTTCACAGATGATGAATTTCTGCCATAAAAGAAAATACTAAAAACAGATTAAAATATTTTTGAAGTCGGGCTTTAATACAACAAACAATTTTAGATAATGTGCGGAACTCTTCGTGCGCGTGTATTGGTCGCAGTTGGCCGGTTTTTATATATAAATCTACCATAAAATATTTAACATTATATTTTAAAACATATTTTCTCACCAAGTACATATGTATGTTCGCCTACGCATAATGTCTGACGATGAAGATACTCATTCTGATCATGCCGATCAGAATGAATATCTGTACCTGTCCTGAAATGTATATAAATATGTAATTATTAAAATACTTAAAATACGAGACGAATTAATGGACTTTATAACTTCCGGTAAATTAATCTCACTAGTCACTATGAATATGAGTTTTATGCAAAAGGGAAAATCACGAAATACGAGTTGATTTGTGCCGGCACAACCGTTTTAATGGACGACACTTTTTCTGAATTTATGATCCCATTAAATAGGAGCATACCCGGCGTCATTTAATATGATTTCTCGTTATGTGTGCGTTTATATTTCTTACCTGGCCTGGCAGAACATTTAGAGATATGATATGATAGTACCGCATATTATGTAATGTATTTTATTTCGCGCAGACTATATAAAACGATACAAATATTTGTACAACCCTCTTAGCGGTGGATTATTATCAGGTCAATGTTTATATCATAAAATTAAACTATTATCTCCATTTCATTAATCTAGTTTTATTACTTTAGTTAAATTAAAAGATAGCGTTTCGCTTTTATAATATATAGGTAGGTACATAGAAAATTGAGCAAAGTTCAATCGTGTACTGTGGGCCCCTGTTTTATTCATTATTTTGCATAAATAATTGTTGTAATATATAGTCTGCATAAATTATTTTATACTTTTACGCTAATCTAATTGTTTTACTTTACTTGTTATGATTTACTCTTTATTTTTTGTTGTTATTATTTACTCTTAAAGCCACAGTGTGTTAAAAGGAATACAACAAGTACAAAATAAATAAATATATGTAAGGTAGCTGAACAATGGAAAAGGATTTTGAATGTTTGCCCCTTTAGGAGTTGTGTAGAAGATAAAAATTTCTTACTTTTTCAGGGAGCAAGTTGCTTGATAACATCAAGTATTGATGAAACTTGTGTGCCTCCGTCATAAACACCTCTACAGCTGAACGACACTTCTGCAGTTCGAGCTGAAAGTAAATAACAGCTGCCATAGCAACACTTCCGCAGAGGAAATTGCTCCTCTCTCGCCACTCATAAATCTGGTCTAGATAAAATTTCACATATCTGCACCAGAGGAAACGACGATACTTTCTGGAAATATGAAATTTTTTACCGGCCGAGATGTACATACGTGTGAAAGTGAATTTTCACTTCATAAAACTTTTCTTATATATTTTATTCATACCTGAAGTCGCATACGTATTACGTACCTATATGGACATTGTGACTTAACCATGCTTATAGGTACTAAATGCTGTCGTGTATATTTTATAGTTTAAAACTCCACTTGATTTCTACGTTATTTTTGAAATATAATTGTATAGCGATTAATAAATGTACTAATTAAAGATTTACTATTTAAGACTAATATTTTATTTAACTAATATTACATTTTAATATGAATGAATGAATATTTATTTTGCGATGTTAAATGATACGGGTATATATATGTAATATGATATGATACTCACGATATGCGGCTTTTGAATTTCTTTTCGCCGATATTTTGACCCGTGTTACATGGATCGTGGTCACGGCGAAACGGAGTTTAATAAAATAATTAAAGATTGTCTATTCATTTTATGCCGGAAGTAATTTTATTTGAGTTTTATATTAAATTAATTAATGTGTAAATTAATTTAATAGAAAACAATACTGTGATCATTGTAGTTCGTTTAAAAAAACACATGTACGCATGTACACATTAAGGAATGGGATCTTTTGGCTTAAGATATTAGAGTCAAAATGTATGTTTAAGATAAGGGCCGCTATAATTTTCAACGCCAAATTGCACAATTCAGCAACGTTTCTCGCTTTGAAAGTCCTCAAGCTTTACTTCTCTCTAGCAGGCGTAACTATTCGTCTACACACAGACGCCAAGATTGTTCAACAATATAAATAGAGAATGTTTATTCTTTTAATAATAACTGAGCATTTGTATGTTAATAAAATATGAACACAAAAATAAAATTATATGTTTTAATTTTAGTTAGAAACAATCAAAATGATTGTTTCTAAAATGGAATGTAACATAATAAAATGTGTAACGTAATTTTGACTTGATGTTAATGCAAATACCGTCATCCTCATCTCTGTTGACCACTGCTAGTTACACTTGTCTTCTAATAAAGAGAAGATTTTATTCTACACATCCTGACTAGATCTAAGATTTTTTTATTTATCATTAGAGTAAGTTATCATTTTATTTTTAATAAACACACACATTCAAGAAATCAAAGGTGGGAATCGAACCCCAGTCGTCAGTGTGAAACTTCTCTTATTTTATTTTATAGGTTCGCCTACGATTTTAACATTTTATTACATATGACACTTTATCTTATGAACTCATGATTTCCAATAAATTAATAAATACTTTCAAGTGAACATAACAAGCCACATTAAAATTATATCTGTAAACGAAAAGAAAAAAAGAAATGTTCACAGTTAAAATTAAATAAAAAAAATCAAAAGCAGGATCATAATACGAAAGGCAGTAAAAACCAGTAGGTTATCGCTGCCTTTCGTATTATGGTCCTGTTATACAACATAACTTTTATCTCAAGAAAACTTAGTCATCACAATCAAACAATGTCGGTAAAAACCACTCACCCAAACAAAGTAATCACATTAACGAAGGAAAACATTAAAGTCATAATGGCACAGTGAAACTCGTAATAAGTCATACTTACCGCAGCGCCGTAAAACGCAGAATTTGTAAATGGAGAGGCCAATAAAACAACTGGAAGCTCTCGATGGCTTCATTTAGTAGAATTTGCAAACGACGTTGATAATACTCCATCAATCAGCTTGGATACGCTACGTTTAACAAGACGCGAGAAATCGTTATGATTTAAATGGATAATTAACAATAATTTTAATATAGTACAGTAAACTCCGATCCATGCCTCACCAGGAATTTAACCCAGAACCTTTCTGAGTGGCAGCCTTTTACATGTAACGACTGTACTTATCTACAATCTACATACTTGAAACGTGATATTTCTTCCAATTTTCAGTAGAAAAGGAAATGTTCCATAAGTCTGTACACTCATCTTAAGAACTGCAAAAGAACATTGTAGAGAATTCAAATAACCTCTGTAAGCAAAGTCCTTTCACCTCATTAAAGGTCGTGAATTCTACTACTATAAAAAGTCAAATTATTACTACTAAGCTATCACTACGCATTCCTTACTTATGTTTACACAATCTTATTACCGCGGCTCCGCACGCTTCAGATACGTTTTCCACGGTAATGAGTATTTCATCTGTTACTAGGTCATAAACTATCCGCGTGCTAAATTTCAGCGAAATCTGCTCAGTAGTTTTTGTGTTAAAGAGCAACAAACACACACATTCTCACAAACCTTCGCATTTATAATTGTATTAAGATTAATAATTGAGTAAGGTTTACACTTAACTGTACCAAAAATACATTCCGCCGAATAAAGAACCTCTCTCTAGTAGAAGGCGGTTGAATTGATTTAAAATACAATTGCAAGACTCCATCCGGACAAACATTCATACTCGTACATTGCAAGTTAAATATAAGTTTGTAAAAAAGTAGGTGGTTTCAAAAATAACGAATGTTACAGCGTCCACCGTTAAATTAGTTACAACTCATTCTTATTGCGAATCTTAAAATGAAGTAGCCAATAAAACAACTGCGACCCGATGGCTTCATTTAATTGATGCTGCAAATGACGTTGATAAATTAAGAGCGCCATCAATCACGAGCCGCGCCGCTTTAACAGGTAGCGTTGAGTGTCGTTACGTGTATGCACGTTGTATGTGTGGCTTTTGTAGCGGGTGTAGGCTTTATTGAATGTGCCTTCTAATTATGACGCGTGGTACGCAGAGCGCTAAGACCACATATGCAAAATCATCGCTTAATAACCAAATATTGTAAGTTGGTTACTGTTAAAATTAGACCTTTCATTTGGGGTTTCGAGGTTCGAATCACAGGGATACATCTCTGATTTTTTAATCTGAGCACATCAGAAAATTATCATTTGCTATGATAGTAAAGAAAAACATCGTGGGGAAAGTAACCTAAGAGTTATTTAAATATATATGTATAACGGGTCTTCCAACAGGGACTTTCGAACTTTGACAGTTGATAACGGCCTTCTTGTTGAAGCTTCGTCGGCTTGTTGATGATTACCAACTTCTTTTGGCCTGAATTAGATGATGTGGACACCAAAGACATATGGATTCAACAAGACGGCACTACGTGCCATACAGCTCGTGCCACATTGGATATTCTGCACGAGCAGTTTGAGGGCATGGTCATTTCGTCGTTGAGGTTATGTTAATTGGCCATCAAGATCGTACGATTCGACCCCGTTAGACTTTTTCTTGTGGGGGTTTCTTAAGTGGTCAGGTCAGGTGTATGCAAATAAGTTACATACCACAGCGGTCCACAAAGCCAACATAACCCATACAATCGGACAAATTCAGCCTGATTTATGCACCAGAGTCATGGAAAATTCTACATTTCGGATACGCTTCACCAACAATATTATATTTCACACATAATGGCATAGGCCTTTAAAACGAATTAAGACAAAAAATTAGACGATATATGACACACACTTACTTTTAATTAAATTTAAAGATATGAAGCGCTTAATGAAATGCCCTATATGTTTATCATGACTTTATGATACCGTCAGTCTTGTGTGATACGTAACTAAAAGTAAAACGAACGAGACGATTCTGTAATCTCTTATGTACTAGTGCTTATCAACGGTTTCTACCCACCATCGCATTTCAAGTCACATGCAAGCGGGTCGAAATATTGACAGTAAAAAAATAAAACCGCGTATCGTACCCGTTATATATTTATTTTATTATCAGTTCCGCGACGATATTAGTCTTAAATCATAAACTTGTTTAACTGTACTAAGAATTGAGAACCACTTTATTTAATTCTGTTAAGAAAGGCCTTAGCAAACTGGACCGTAATACCATACGCAGAGTCATGACTCCATTTAATTGATGCTGTAAATGACGTTGATAAATGAAGCGTTCAATCAATCAGGCCTCGCCGTTTTAACAGGTAGCGTCGAGTTTAGTTTGTTAGGATGTTGTAGGTATGTAGGGCTTAATTGGACTCGTGAGCCCTTTAATTATGTACATAACATTGTTCGATGTTCATTGTTTTCGAATACTATGTTTACGATAACATTAACATTTATTAGGATAAGGGTATGAAGAAATATAGTTTATTCAATTCAATGTAAAAAAATATATTTTTTAAATATAACATTTGCTCAATAAAACTGCTATAGCGCGGCGAGGGGTACCGTTTAAGTATTATTTGCTATCTATTTATTTACTAGAATTTTCGCCGAACATTTTTCCATATGATCATTTTTTTCTTGTAAATCAAGTATTCAATGATTTAGTATCCCTTTTTATTTTTTAGCTAGGTAGGTATTTAGTCTCTAAACTTAGCGGTACCCCACAGTGACATTGTAGCACAATTTTAAGAAGCAAATGTTTCATGAGGTTCAGTTTCAGTTCGGTTTTTGCAAGCAAAAATAGTATATATAAAGTATAAAAATAGTAAAAATAGTATATATATATAACGAGTATGGTTCGACTTTGGACCTGAGTTTCGCTGAAAATGTATGGTGGCTCAGATGCATAGAAGGCGAGGATCTTGAAGTTGTTAACTGATGTCCATTGGCGCAAGGAAAACTTATACAAGACGTAAAGACTAAAAGTTTTGACAGAAGACAAAATTTGACTCTAAAATAGTGGGCTTTATACATGCGAGCTTTCTATAAGGTTCCGTACACAAAGTGTAAACACGGAACCCCGTTACTAAGACTCCGCTGTCCGTCTGTCTGTCACCATGCTGTATCTCATGAACTGTGATAGCTAGACAGATGAAATTCACAGTTGATATATTTCTATTGCCGCTAAAAACAGAATAACATAAATATTTAAGTGGTTTAAAGGGTGGCCTTTAAAAAACGTGATTTTGTTACTGTTTTTACAGATAATAATATGGAACCCTTCGTGCGCGAGTTCGACTCACACTCGGCTGGTTCCTTTCTGTTAAAAATCTAAACATTGGTATTATTATTAACAGAAAGAGAACTTGTGCAGAATCAGACGTAAGCAAAGTTGAGTTGCGCTGAAAGCTGAATAAATCTTCAGACACTTAACTTGTACCTCAATTAGTAGTACGCTAGGTTTACTAAAACAAATCCCGCCGTTCCCTAGGTCTGATCCTCTTGCGGAATTTATCTCAGGAAGCTCAAGCAAATTAGTGTAGTTGTTGTAAAACAGTTTAATTAATCAAACAATTTATTACTAAGTTACTCGGGTAGTGATCGCTGTGTTACATGGCTACTTAGCTACTTATAAACGGTAGTTTAAATACTATAGTAGGGGAGCCCAAGCGGGGATCTTGGGAGTAACTCGAGAGCGGCAGATTATTAAAATGCAGGATACTTAACATATTGTTAATTACCACCAGCCAGTATGAGCCCTTAATACAGGAGGGTATGCGCAGGTGATGCCGCCAGATTAGTAAAAAAAAATCGATCATCTGAAATACTCGAGCGCGTCAGATTAAGATAGGGGAGGTCAATTAAAACCTAATGCGTGTCCATTTTGACTAATCTTACGATAAAAATGTAACTTAAGGGAATAGCACGATAACAAACTTGCAAAAAAATCTATGTCTTGACTTGAGCGCGGTTGTTTTTTTTTTTTTATTATATAGGTAATAATACCAGAATCACAAAAAATATATAATCTGACGATTTCCGCAAGCCGAAGGTAATGAAAATCGTCTATTAAGGGGTTAGGCTACTTGTAGGGTTTCAAAAAAAACTTTTTTTTACTATCATAAATGGTCTGTGGGTATGCAGCACGGTAATGTGGAAATAATGTCACCGCTACCCTAACCGGGTGTTACTGCCACTCAAGGATAAAAATCAAAGTCCGAACGTCCAAGTTCGCTTTAGTTTATTATCGCCAATTCCCCGAACGTATATGCACATGCACTCTCGTCGGTTAGTGCGCAGTAACTAACTCGACTTCTTACATACTTCACACTTGCATACAATCTGCTTACTCAGCCATTCATACTTACATGGTTCCTACAGGTCCTTTAGGAACTTAAAAATGATGTACCAATATATTATAGCTGGGAAATACTGGTTTTTCAAAGAAGAGTATATATAGGGCATCTGGTAGAAAGCGAGCCTTTTATTATAATATGAGAAGGAAATACTCAAACCTGTCATATATTGATATTTTTATAGGTATATTATACTGATATAGGTATGTAAAATATATAATTTTCTTGTTCAAGTTTTCAGATTATCAATATCCCTCGAAATAATCGTCAGATCTTTGGTCACTATATCTGGAACATCATGATAAACCTTCAATATGCTAATCTGACGCGCTCGAGTATTTCAAGGTGGCGATTTTTTTTTTACATTTTCAGAAACTTGCTGCGAGCTTGCGTCACCTCCAAATCGTCAGCTAAAGAAATGAGAGCATCTGTAGGGTTCAATGAACATCCCCTCTGAAATTCTGACACGCTTGAGTAAATCCTTTTCTTTCTGTAATTCACCCCTTCCGCACGGCCACCTTCACCACGAAAATCAGCAGATTATTAAATATTTCATATTGGAGACACGTTAGAGTATGAAAAACATTAATATGTGACAGGCTTGAGTTTGTCTATGTCATTGTTTTTTTTTTTACAATTTTGAGTATCCATAGACGTTTCCCCCACCGCTGAAAGTGAAAACATTCTAGGACCATTTATTCTTCCTACCATCTAATCTACCAAATCTTATAGAATTCTGCGACGCCCGAGTAACTCCACATTTAGCGTCATGGACTCCCCTACTATAAGTGTCAGTGATGTGCTAACAAGAAAAAATAGATATTCATTTATAGATATGTTTATTATATAAATATTAAAAATTAATTACATTACATTTTTATGTACCTGTTTTTTTCCGGCTAATCTTCGAAACGGCTAGACCGATAAAGACGGGACTTTCCATTATTCCGCGTGCTCAACATTTTAACATATAAAATTTCGGTTATACGTAAGTCACTAATTTAAATTTATTTTAAATGTGGGTAGAACCGTGGGGCATGCTAATGTTTATTATTATGGAAATTTTTCATCAAAGTTTATTGACATGATATTTTGACTATTAAGTATCAAAAGCAAGCCTTTTCATCCTGTATGTAATGTCGATGTATCGCAGAAATGTCTGCGTAGCGATAAGAGTAGTTTTCACTAAAATACAGCTATGACTGGAGTCATAAGTATACGTGTATTACTTATCTAAACATGCATTTTTATTTTTTATACAGTAATTTAACTTACAATTAATGAAGGCATTCATACCAAATGGAACTATAGTAACGAATTACAACTTACAGCTGATAAATCCAGTTAAGTTACACAATTAGTTCTTTTTATATAGTATAAATATTAATAATAATTAGTCCAAACTTTTAAAGCTCTATGTTATGTAAAGCTATATAAGCTGAGCTAAAAAATAATGAGCTATTTGCATTAATGAAAAGTCGATTGGAATGTGCTTCTAAGTTGCATAACTGTCTGTCGGAAACTGAAGTACCTACCTTAATTATTCAGCTCTAAGGGCCATTAAGGACAATTCCTTCCCCTTGGACTTCAAAATTAGAAGTCCAATTCATCTTTAAACTAATTTAATTTTAAGGGGTGAACTTTTCGTGACAAGTCTGATGTAACAAAATTAACATCGATCGAGGTCGAAACTTCTTAATTAGAGCTCTTAGTTGGAGCGAAAAGAAGGGGTCGGCCACGTGACGCGGCAATAAATCTTACCGCAAATCTGGATATATTTTATCAAGCTGCTGAAGACTAATGATCATGTCCAATTAGAATACGGGTATTCATGTACGTTTCTAATATATGTCTATAGAAATGAATAAAAGTGAAGTGTCTGGTTGTAACATCAATATAACAGCTTTTTACTAAATTCACATGAAAGTATGTAGGATACTTAATACAAGAAGTCTATGACTAAATTTTTGTCTGCCTGTCCGTATGTTCTGGATAATCTCCAAAACCGCTGAACCGGTTTTAACGGGACTTTTACAGGTGGATAGCTGATGTTATAAGGCGTAACTTAGTCTACTTCTATTTTAGAATAAAGATTAGGGTTCCACACGAAAAATTTAAAACTCAAGAATCCGTGCACGCTCCATGCCCACGCGAACAATTTTGGTTATATGTAAGTATAATTAATCAAGTTACATTTTCAGCTAGTTTTTTATAATATGGTAGCAGTAGAGCATACAATTCACCTGGTAAGTGGTAACCTGGTCTCTACTCAATCTCAAATACAATTGGGGTCCCAGCTGAGGTCAGTTACTGATGCATTGCTACTGATATAATCTAGTGCTGATTGGAACGCCTCAGTTAAGTAGGTATATGTCTTACCCCATCCACGCAACCAGAATGCAGAAGCGCTTAGCTTACCTTATTAGGCAAAAATAAATAAAACAGTGATGTCTCTGGAATCTGACCAAATATTGAGTATAGCTCATAACGAAAAATCTACATGCCTCAGCTTGTCACGAGATTCTCAAAGGCATGTGAAGTAATCCACGCTTGACCAACGTTGTGGTCAAAGAAATAAAACCACGTTCAATGATTATTGAATATGTCTTACATACATAAACAGGACCCTTTGAACATCCTTGTACTAACAATTAAAAGCTAAGAAACGTGTAGAGCACGCTTGACAATGCTGAGCACATGAGACTAATCAAATGGTTACGGCGCCCTATTCGAGCACGAACTAATTACAAATGTATCAATTAGTCAACCAAACTACGTTACACTACATTACGAGATGTTACCTTTTTAAAAGGAATACTTTTATAAATAACAAACTTTTACCTTTTAAATATATTCCAAGAATTTCAGTTGATGAATATTAATATTACAGAAATATTGTACAAATAAAAATAAAAAAGATGAGTTATTTTTTTATGCACCTACTTTACAAATACATCATGATGCATTGCAATATATTTTGATAGAGAAACACTCATAATTATTTACTTGACTGTGTCAGGTAAATAATTATGAGTCTTCGTATGTCACACACACACGAAGGAGAGTAATGTTTATCTAGTGTATATTTACATATATGTATGTTTGCATGTATAATCCCCCTAAATTGCTATGTATATCCATTTCTTAGACACGCTCTAGAGTCCAAACGGCTTGGCGGATTATGACATTATATATATGATAAATAAGTAAATATTAAACTAGTTAAGAGATAACTTAAAATATGGTAGATGTTTGATTTCTATGAACAGATGCTTCCATTTTTATAGGCACATTACTTTTTATTACTTTTCATTCATTATTCTTTTGAAGTTTGCACAATTTTCCGATATCAATGTACATAAAACTTTACGACTCCGGTTGTGTCTGCCAAATTTCATAAACTGTACACGGTAATTTGTTGAACTCAAATAAAAGTAACAAATAAAATATTAACTAATATGAATTTCAAAAATACAAAAGATTTTTCGTTGATAAATGATCTTTGGTCAAAATATGAACGCGGGAAATCCCGTCCGCGGCTTATTCGCCTACGTTAAATAAATACAACCTTCACCGCACTTTTAGCAACCCAAAAAGTTGATATAGAACGCGTACGAATAATATAACATTAAATGGAAAAAACTAGTTTTGGCCCGGGAAAATTCTATTTCGGTCACGAAATCCAAAGTTTTCTGCCTACATAATTCTATAGGAGAATACCGAAGTGCCACGTAATACTTTTATATTACATAGTTGAGTTAAGTGGTTTTATATTCTTATATTACGTTTTGTGTTCAATCTCCATAGAAAAACAAAAAAAATCACGTTGAAAGCGTTACAATATAAGAAAAACTTGACTAATGTATTTCATTATATTTACAGTTAAATGATTTTGCCTTGTGTCTTATATTGTGCCTTATATTTCAAAATTGCGTCATGTACATGGGTTTGATATACACCTCATTGATCATAGTCTGGGAGCATGCATTGTATGCTCTTAACTGATGAATGACTAGTAGTGTAGTAACATTCTTAAAAATATTAAAACAAAAAACCCGACTGCTTAAAACTATTTTTGTTCATAATAATATATTTAATTTATCTCTTTATATGAGTTTTCTTTAATATGAAAAGTATTATAATATACGTATTTTTAGATTTTATCTATTTGGTCTATTTACTAGCTTAGATTGAATAATCATATTTTCGTGATACGTTAAGAAATATAAAAAACACTTATTTTTATTACTTAAATTAGCATTGTAAAAATTTTAAAGATATTTTGTACGAAAAACTCTCCATTATTTTCATTTTTTTTGATAGATGCTATTTCTACCTTTAAAATAATATTTTTTTACATCTGTAGGACCTTTCTGGCCAGAGATATCAGCATCCTTTGACAGAGGTATCTACAAGAATTAAAAAAAATTGAAATGGCGGCCACTCCGACAAGAGGGGGGGTAGACCCCCATATATGGGTGTTTTTGTCGATGAAATTAGGTATATTTTCTAAACTTAAATTATCGCTAGGTTTTGACCGAACACGCTGTATAAACATCGTCCGTCCCCTCTCACCTTTTCTCCCCATTGTAAGCGCCATTTTTAAAAATCACTCTGCAAGCTGAGTCAATTCTAATGATATGTCATACTACATACATACATACATACATACACTTGAAAAACATTACCCTCCTTCTGACGCAATCGGATAACTAAGCAAATACGACTTAATAGTAGACGGTTTTATTGATAGGTCCTATATTATACAAATCCTACAAATTTATATTCAAAGCTATCACAAAGAAAACGTTTGGAATAAATATTTTCATACCATTTTCACAAGGACATTGGGACCGTTTTATTAATTATTCTAAATGCTTGTACATACGAATACATGAAAGAAGTTTCTTCATTTAACACACACACACACATAATATATTAATGAAACCATTCTTCATACTCGTTTTTGGAACATTGTTTAAAGTATTAGAAATGCTCATATCTAGGAAAATAAAATAGACGTTTTATATGTGTGTAGGAAATCTTCTTTTACGTCGTGACTCGAAAGTACCAGTATTCTAGAAAAGCATTAAAGAAAGAGGCTAAAAAATCGTCTATGACTATTTCACAATCTCACTAATAATCCAGTATAATATAAATACAGTAACTAGTATGAAGTAAGTAAGTAGTATGTATGAAGTAAGTAAGATTAGTTGATTAGACAAATACAATAAAACATGTGTAAATTAATTGTCTGTTAAAATTTATCAGAGTTTTATTGTTAAGTGAAAAACATAAAACATTGTTGTTGTAGCAACACAAGAAATTATATTTTAAATTTATTTAAAAACTATGTATTCTTGTCCCCTAAATTTTTAGAATAATATAAACAACTTGCAGCCTATTTAGATCTCAATTCTTTTGTAGACTAAGTAGACAGTAATAAACTTGGCCTTTTTTACATTAATGTTTTTAATGGATAATGACTTCACAAAGACACTGATGTATATCTCTTGGATTCTTCAACAGAGGTAGTGTTGGTATGCTTCGATAGTTAAAGGTTTAAATCCAGCTCGTTCATTCTTGGAGGTACCAATTCGATTCCGGGATTATCTAAATATTCAGCAGCATTCGTTGACGTCATCAATAGTAGTGCTGCATTGTTGGACGTTATAATGTCGTAGGGCATGCCTGCTTTTACCCGGATGGGTTTAAATATCAACCAGCGATTTACCCGAAATGGTATTTTTTACTATATGGAAGTAAGAAACATGCGTGCAGTTCACCTTCGAGATGGTAAGTGGTCATTGCCGCTCATGGACATTTGTAATCAACCCTAGATAAGATCAGAGTCTTACCTGACGTTTGCCACAGATGTATTAGCAATACCACTGAGGACTAAGTTGGAACGCCTCGGATAAGTAAGTCTCCCTTACCTCACCCTTCGGATCAGAAATCAGCAGCGCATAACACTGCTGTTATTAAACTGAAATAAGTGTGGCAGTGATGCCCACAAAAAGTTCTACTACCTTTGAAATCTGTACGTCGAAAATATACATCTTCAAATATTTTTAATGTATTAACAGGACGGTATTATGTATTAATGTACGTGTCTATAGACCTTGAATAAATAAAAATCATGATTATATTTCATAACCTTTGGGAAGTCGACTAAAAATCAAACTGCATGACACGTGAGACACATACTAGATCGCCTTTGTACGGTAATTTCTCAGCTAATAGCAAATGTAGAGTGCTGCATTTCTGAAACATTTACAAATGGGAAATCGTATCCGTGACTTTCACATATTTTATACGATATTAATTTGACCTGATTGTTCATTTACACTGCCGCTGTTCTCTAAACAACCTCAAATAGGACTGGAGTTTTAAGTAAAGTTGAATTGTTGCCCCATGAGGACAAAGTTGGAATCCCTCGCACAATTGTCTTCGTAACCACATCACTCATATTAAAACATGGCGTTTAACACTACAGTCATAAGTTGGAGGAAATACGTTGGCGATAATCGCCGCAAATTATTCAAAAAGTATTTCTACCTAATAGTGACTAATATTATTAAATTTTGAAGGTGGTAGAGCTCTTTGTGGTTCGACTCCGGAAGCACATCCACCACACCTATTTCTGCTTAATAACAGCAGTGTTATGCGCT
>MOOZ01000148.1:4149-15286 GCA_002930495.1 Cecropterus lyciades
GGCCAGCTTACCCGCGGGAGTAGCAACGCATGTGTGATCGACTTCAAATAAAACCCCTGTTATATATGAAGTTACTTCCATGGGTGGCACTACCCATCAGATGGATTGCATGCTCGTTTGCTACTTCAATCTGATAAAAAAGTATAGCGAGTGTTATACTCACTTTCCTACGAGATAATAGTACGTAAAGTTCGTTGCTTGCTTTTGCTTTTCAACCGTATGCATGTATGTACATCTATATGTACATACATCAATACATGCATAGAAATTGATATACATATGTATATCCATTTCTTTGGCACGCTCCTTTCTTTGGCAGTCCAAACGGCACGACGGATTGTAACATGTGACGTATCATCGGAATCATCTCACGTAACATAGGTTATATAATTATATCAGGTGTGGCAAGGGAGACATACTTTTCCGAGGCATTCCATCTCAGTGCTCAGGGGTAGCAACGCATCTGTGGCTAACCTTAGGTGAGACTTTGATCTTACCTAGGGTTGATTACAGATGTCCATGGGCAGCAGAAGCCACTTACCATCAGGTGGGCTGCATGCTCGTTTGCTACTTCCATACTATAAAAAAAAAAAACAACTTTTGACAGTAACGATAGCTTGAAAAAATTAATACAAAATGCTGTATTTTTAAATGTTAGTAGTAATGTTGCTTAATTTGTATCACATTCACACTAAAAAACATAAAAATACAATAATGATAAAAAAGGTTTTGTTTTGTGTCAAGTTATGGTTTTTCCATGAAACATTTTATTTGAACAGCCCGTTACCTCGTATTAAGAATTCCGAGTTCCTTACTCTAATACTAAGAATTACTAAGAAATTCTATTGAGCAGTATACCGCGGTATAAACCATGTTGAAAAAAATGTGGCATACTTTTGATAGAGTCGATACGTTTTAAGGAAAGAAAGTTATGTAAAGACATAAACTATAGGTACAAATATTTTAACTTTTTTTTAGTTTTGGTTTAAAGCGATTTAAAGACTAAAAACGATAGATTTCCATTATTATTTGTTCTCAGTTCAACAAACTTTTTTTTTTAATACGAGTATAGGCGATGGATGGATGGATAATTTATTCTACTTTCGCTATATTTTTTACCTTACCTACCAAAGGTGTTAGAAGGAGGGTAATGCGTTTCGAGCGTACGTATGTATAGATGTTTGTATGTATGGTTGTTTATATGTATGTCAATTTCTTTGGTACGCATTACAGCCCAAACGACTTGAAGAGTTGTGATTTATGACATATCATTAGAATCGTTTCAGTTTTCAGAGTGACGTAGGCTTTATAATAGGTAGAATATATAGGTGGAAAATGGGGGGAGGGGAACGACTTTTTTTATTATCACGACACATGGACATAAAATGAAAGCTAGTGATAGACCATTTTGACGAAAACTCGTTCACCTAAGCATTTTAACATTATTCAAATCTAACTACATATAAAATCAAATTCGTACATCTTTCGTATACTTTTTCAGTTATTCTGAAACATTTTTGCTCTCTTCTATGTATTTAGTTGCAACAACTCTGGCAGCAAAGATTTTTTACTCACATGTGTTTAATTTATATACCTTTACGTTTTCCATGTCGAGGAACTCGGCAATTGCAGATTTTTGAAACTATATGTAAAAACAGTTAAATTAAATGTTGGGACGAATAGTTTGTTTGCGTTAACTACGTTAAGGAAAGTAGAGCATAGTTTCCTTAACATGAATATTTAATAAGTTTAGAATTCATTTACAGTGTATAAAAGTAGAATGAAACATAGGTATATAATTCAATTTACAAGTACTTATTTTATTGCTATATGGTAATATTATATGTCTATAACTGACTATGATATTTTGATATTTGACTGACTGACTTGATTCTGGTTACAAACAATGAGAGAACTATTTTTAAAGTTTTTATCTAAATGTTTGTTATGTGCCTTTTCTAAACATCGAAAAGACTCGAATAAGTGTGTTCTCGTCTTTAAATATATCTTTAATCATCATAATATATTAACTTTTAATAACAAAAGTCATGTATAAATTTAACTACATTGGATATTTAAACGCTATACTCATACTAGTACCCCACACTACGTTTTTTTGCAAACACTTACACAAACACCCGGACCCAGAACAGAAATCTAAATTCATCATTCATATGTCTGTCTGGCCGGGGAACGAATCCAAAACCCACTGCGGATTTCGGTATGGTGACCGCTACGCCAGGCGGGTCGTTTGGTGACCTTTTAATATAGTCTTAATTTATTAAATATTTTTAAAACAACATATCTCGAGTAAACAAATCACGTTGCAGAGGTTTTTATAAGCCTCTGATGCACACTCTAGATTAGTGGAATTTTCCACAGTACAGATATATCAATAGGTATAACAAAAATAATATAAATTTTAATATTGTTATGACATGTATCATAATAACTGCTATAAATTATAGCTTAAGGAAAGATACTAAATCAAGAACGTTTGTTTAATCTTC
This sequence comes from Cecropterus lyciades, assembly GCA_002930495.1. NCBI lineage: Eukaryota > Metazoa > Arthropoda > Insecta > Lepidoptera > Hesperiidae > Cecropterus > Cecropterus lyciades. The sequence goes on from MOOZ01000148.1 coordinate 6,660, forward strand.
CTGTTTATTTATTTACCTATTTGGTTTTTTAACCTTATAAACGCTTTAAAAATAAACGCTTTCTACACTCATAGCCCCACATTGGGATTTTCTCCTGTATCGTGGGTGCCATGGACACATAAAGACGAATACACAAACACCCAGACCAAGAACAGAAATCTAAACTCATCATTCAGATTTCTGTCTGGCCGGGGATCGAACCCGTGACTCATTGCGTGTCAAACCGGTATAGCGACCGCTCCGTCACGCGAGTTGTCAATATAGGTGAAGGAAACGAGCGTGCAGTCCATCAAATAGTAATGGGCGGCAGTGGCCACCGCCCATTGACTACTGTAATCGACCCATATAAGATAAGTATAAAGATCCCTGTGAAATCCATTAGGATGACTCGGAGAAGTATGTCTCCTATACCACTACATACATACCCTTCCAAACACAGCAGTGCTTAACACTTCTGTCATAAGTAAAAAGTAGGGTTTTTTTATCAAACGAGCATACAGCCCACTTGGTTTGGTTGCGTCCGGAGTCTAGTTACGAAGATTTCTACCACCTGCTACAATTTGATGTATAATATACCTACGTATATACCACGTAGGTATCTAACATTAATTTATTTTAACATTACTTAATTAATTCTATTTCGTTTTATAGCACCTAATTTATATTCGCCTTACTCACTTAATGTATGGGAGTAGGTACCTACCTAATTTACACTTTGCACAATGCATTGCTTAAATTCGTTACTCTACATTATTTTAAAGTAATTTCAATTATTTATTGAACTAGTATATTGACAAGGATTTTCGGCACTATTATTTAACATTACCTACACATTTGACGACCCGCGTGGCGGAGCGGTCACCATACCGGTCTGACACGCAGTGGGTCCCGGGTTCGATCCCCGGCCAGACAGAAATTTGAATGATGAGTTTNNNNTCTGGGTGTTTGTGTATTCGTCTTTGTGTGTCCATGGCACCCACGACACAGGAGAAAATCCTACTGTGGGGCTATGAATGTAGAAAGCGTGTTTGTTTGTTTGTTTCAAAAAAAAAAAAAAGGCACCTTATATATCATGTATGTTTGTACCTAAAACATTTGTATTCAATACTGTTTTATTCTATTCTATTACTAGAACTAATATTATTTTAATAGAATTTAAGTTGCGAACGAACATGCAGTCCGCCTTAGTATGTGGTCACTGTCGCTCATGGACCTGAGAATTAAATAATTCGAGTCCTACCTTAGTTCATTAACTACCCCTTCCTTTTAAACCAGCACATAATGTCGTACTTTTATTTATTTTATTTATTTATTGTGCCAACAAAGTATACACTAATTCTAACAATAACATATTTAACAGACAGAAATGAACGGTAAGTGCTACTCCAATTATAGGCACAAATAGCATACTTCCAAACTAGAGCCTGCGTGCCTTACAAAAATTAAAATTAATGAATTAAAGTTAAATAAATTAATTAAATTAAAATTAAATGAGTAGCTAAACTTTAAATTCTTTACTAAATGAGTTGTGCTGACACCTGTGAAACTAACTTTTACTGTTTTTTTTTTAATATTGTTGTTGGCTCTTATGGCCTTACTGCTTCACTTATTTTTTGAGGCGAGCTTGGATAAAGTTCCAACAAAGACATAAAAGTGGACTCGAAGGTGTCTTTTGAACCCTGTCGTCGATTTTCTAGACCGTCCTCTTTTGCTAGAGGAAGAGACAGTTGCGAACCCAGCTATTGCTTGAGTCCTGGCAATCCACCTCTTGTTGACTGGGAGTACGGCTGACCGATGACACCTCTTATGAGCTACGAATATCGAACTGTTACTCATTGTGTTCTTCTATAATTTATACCAAACACAGCTTGTTGCAGCGCTATTTCTAACATTTATAGGCGTTTTAGATAACCGTAAGCATATTATTTACACAGTATCGAGCGTTGACTTATTGAGCTGAATAATTATCTCAAACCGGAACTGTAAAGCCGTGTACACGTTCGCTAGAGTGAGCCAATCTGGAATAAGCCAGTGATGCGATTGATCCGAACAAACCCCTCGTGTGTATATAGCCTGTCTTCGATGATATGTAAAATTAGTTTGACTACCTGATTATATCTTGCAACTGCACAAAATTCAAATAATATAAATGCAAATAAAAATATGATCCAAACGTGATTTCCAAAAGAAAAAACCCACAAACATCAGTATTGCGGCCTTACCCTTTTACAATATTCAAAACCGGACTAATGATGTAAAACTAATCCTACGAATAATAAAAGCGTATTATTATTAAGGCTTAGTATTAGATATAATCCAATAAATTTAAGTAGCTACTTTAAATTGATGACTTGCAATTCGATTCGAACGTTGGCCAATCATGATTAGCTATTGACAAAAGTTATATATTGTTTACAATTATGCATTAACAAACCTTACCTATTAATAACTTAAATGTAAAAAAAAAAGATTATCATTATTGTTTATTTAACGATGAAAAATTGCGCTTTAACGTTTTGTATGCTCATGGCATCTTACTAGGATACCGTGTCATGTGTACCATGTACGCACAAAGGCGAGTACACAAACGCCCAGGCCCAGAACAGGAATATATAGTAAGTATTAACTAATATCGATCTTAACCTCAACTAAATTAATTATTAAGTATCTTAACATGGGTAAAGAACCCGAAACCCTCTGCATATGATATAGTGACTTCTCCGCCATGGATTAAGACTCTACATCAACGGTTCCCAATTTTATTTCCATCCATCCATTAGCCCTTCAAAGTCCACTGCTGGATATAGGCCTCCGCTAATCTGCGTCACTCCGACCGGTCCTGCGCCATCTGAATCCAGCGGTAGCCCGCCGTTTTTTCAATTATATTTGGCCAACCGTAATTGAACATACTTTTTTACGGAACCCTAGCTGGCTATTATTATTAATAATTAAAATAATTAATGTGTTTACCTTTTATGTAGCTTACATATTTTCATGTTATGATTCAAAGAAAGATCAAATTATAAGTGAAAAATAATCAATATATTACAACAACCATTTCATGTGAAGCATGATGTTTTGAAACAGATTTTCTTATAATAGGATAGTTTCATTTAAGCCTTCGACAGTGTGTGAACCCCTATGATCCGTAGAAGGGCTACGGAACCCCTGCGTTCCGCGTTCCAGTATATAGGAACCGCTTGTGTACATCATTCGTAGGTCAATATATAATATTAAGATTGTGTTACCTTCTACTATATCTACGGAAAAGTACTGAATATTTATTCTAGGTCGATACTACACGGCCAAGATCATTCGATTTACATAGACATAAATTACATTTTCGATTTGTACATCGAATTGACCTTTGACCTTAGATGGATATACTAATGGAGAATTCGTAATTAATGGAACAACATTTACATTTTCGTCAAAAACCGTTCTAAAAGATTATTTAATTTATTACAATTTGATTCTGACGAAATAAGTACTTAGGTTGCGGTTATGTGGATGTATTTACACAGTAACTATTTTCTAAATAACTTTGTTCCTTTCATTTTTATTCCATATATATTTAATTGTAACTGATTAATAATAGTCTGGTAAACAAAATATACCTTACAAAAGGTGGAATGATGCTAATAGATATAAATTACAAGAATATTCGATTAGAATTGTATATTTCTCGAATTGATGTCCAAAAGGTCAGAACAGAATACAGACCATCTAATGTTTAATATTCACTACCGCCTATAGATAGTAATAATAAACACTTAATAAACTTTAAACAAACTTAAACCTTGGGTAGTTCAATGCTACCGAAACAAATATTTAAAACTCATAAATGTAAACAACACAGCAGTATTAAACATTTCTGTGTCCTGATTTGCAGTAGATATTTGTAGTTACGCAGAGATAACTTATTTCTCGCAGGGATTTCCTCATTAATACCGAGTTGACTCTCAAATATTACGAGTATTTTCATGAATAAGCAAAGTTTGCATACAAATAAATCGAAACCCGCAATTTGAATTGCGTTCGTTTGCATATTGTAACGTAGTTTGTTTAGATATAGCGCTCCGGGCGATACTTTTACAAAACTTGATTTTGATCGAAATACCCGACTTTCGAAATACTTGTAAAAAAGATAACATATAGTGCGTGGTTTTATAAAAATGCTGTGTGTTTGTTGGCAGCTGTTGATATCCAAGTGGTTTTGGGAAACCTATCCCGCGGAGCAGATGCATACCGCCTCGGCCTAAAATGCTGCCTGTGGCCGGAGGACGGCAAAATTACATGTATTCAAGACTAAAAGACATTTTTTCGTCGACCTGGACATCTAAATCGTTTTTACAGCTGAGTATTAAGATAATGAGGGCGGCCATAGACATTTTCTTTCGGTATTATATTTTTAGAGCAGGCTGAACCCACATTACGTTTTTTTCTCGTGTGATACGGCCTGCCAGTTTATATTGTGTACTAACTACAGCCCGCAACTTTAAAACGGTCGCCTATAGACATACATACATTCACTAGCTCCTACAGTAATGAAAAATCGAGAGGAAATCTGGACGCCGTGACTCCTTTAACAATAAAGGTTCCTAAAGCGTGTATAGTCTACCAATTCACAAATAGCAATCACGTTGAACTATGGCCTAAACCTGTCTGAATATGAAAAAACCCATGCCTAGAAGTGGGACACTTAATCAGTCGACATTGCTACTGGAAAGAATTGCCACTGCTGCAGAAGTAACTTAATTGCAACCAACGGTACACGTTCAAAATGATGGAATATGATTTATTTATTTTTTTATAGTATGGAAGTAGCAAACGAACATGCAGCCCACCTGATGGTAAGTGGCCACTGCCGCCCATGGACATCTGTAATCAACCCTAGGTAAGATCAAAGTCTCACCCAAGGTTAGCCACGGATGCGTTGCTACCCCTGAGGACTAAGATGGAATGCTTCGGAAAAGTACATCTCCCTTACCACACCCTTCAGATCAGAACACAGCACCGCATAACACTGCTGTTATTAGGCAGAAATAGGTGTGGCGGCGGTGTTTCCGGAGTCGAACCACAAACAGGTCTACCACCTTCAAGACTGGCAGTAAACAGCGAAAAAAGGTACATAAAGCAATAGATTCAAACTTCACCAAATTAATTAAGTGCTGCAGAACTGGCTTTCATATATTAGTTAAACATGTAAATTGCACTGACAGGTCCAAATAATCTTACTGAAGGTCAACACAAGGCAATGACCGAAAGTGATATATCGATTACAATTATGAATGTTCAAAATACGAGTTATTGGAATTTCACACTGTATTTGTGTAATTTTCAACCGGTTTTAAGACATTTCATTTCCATTTATTTAGCAAATGCACTTTCTTTAGATTTATATAATATTTTGTCATTATATTAATACGTGAAGCAAAAACTTTTTACAAAAATTACGCGGACGAAGGAGGATGAATTTTATCACATTTATAGTATATATGTAAGAGATGAGCAGAACGTTAATATTTTTTCAAGAATAATGCTTATAAAGTACATTAAATCAATAAATAAAACATTACACACACTACCATGCATTTGACACACACAAACACACGTATTTGTTACAAGCATACATACTCTGTGGTCAAATTTTTTCATTTGTTTATCATTAAATTTTGTCTAAATATCATACATAGACATGACATAGAGTCCTGACATAGACATTTCTGTTTGACATTCAGTAAGGCCACTTACTCTCCACTTACTTCTCCTTAGGGAGAAAACGTATAAAGACATTTTTTACAGACAAAATTGTAGACCATCTATCTACAATTTTGTCTAATGTACTTTCATGATGAAACTTACCGTTTATTTGAAAAAGTCAAACAGCTCATATTTGCCAACTTTGACCTTTTATAACTTTATTTGCATAGATCATGCTCGCCAAGTGTATATCTGTAAATTTCACTGTCACTTTCAGAGCGAAAATTTAGGAAAAGTTCAATCTACCACGTAGTACAAGTTTAACGAAAAGTTTAGCAGCTTCTGTCATTTAATGTCCGAAAGAGCTGAAAATATTGATATCTTGTGAAACCTACATTTTCTTATTGAACTTTTTCAATTTGACGGTTGAAGAAAATGTAGAAAATGATCTCATTGCTTTTAGATTAAGCATACTATCTTTGTTAGTGACTTAATTTCTATGGTGGTATCTAATTATATTAAAGTGAGTATAACAAGGAAACCATGGTTTAATATAAGCCAGCTTTTATTTATATTCATGTTCCCTTTTTCATCTTTAGAAGATGAGTTTTCAAAATATTTTTATTTATTTATTTACTTTAGACTTGATGCCATATTCTGCACTCTCATTGCGACCCGGAGAGTTAAATGACTTTATTTTTAGATTGGTGCAGTTTTAAATTAACTTGTTTGTAGTAAACTTATGAAACTCGCGTGGACTTAAAGGAACATAATAGTAAATTACCTTACAGAGTTATGTTGTTTACTGTATACTTCTTAATTATGTAAACTTTTTATTAAATTCCTTGAAGGCCACTGTCATTGACAACTAAAAGTTTAGAACGGAAGTCGTTATAAACTAAAATAACTTCGATCTAACTGGGTTACGGACAAAATAAATGGTTACGCAATTTTTATAAAGTTTCATTTAAGTATCACAGAAGGCGTGACCGGGCACGCAGTTAATTCAATGACAATTGGTCGCTTCTAAAACAAATCAGCTATCAATAGCTTTTTTGTCGTATCGAAGCAAATGAGCGTGTGATCTATATTATACCTTTTACAAGGTACTCTTTTTTGGTTTGACCAGAACATAACAACGCTTAACAATGCTATTATAAGACAGACATAGATGTTTTCTTTTAGTTGGGATATTAACTGACGTTAATATAAAATACTGGTTATGATGTAGCATAGTTAACTACATGATGTAAATTTTTGGGGATACAAGATGGTTTCCTAATTTAGATACATTCAAACTCATTTACTGTTTATCTAACGAGATTAATTATTTACCGCATCGGTGTCACCTTAATTTGCTGTCAAATGAAGTGTGACGTAATGCGTTTCCACCACATGCAGTGATTATAGTCCATTACCCTTTATATTGTTCCGTGAAATGGAAATAAGGCTTTGGTTCTGCGTGTTAAAAGATGAAGTTATATTATAGGTGTTAGATAGGTTTTGTGCAGTTTTTTTTTGTGCATGGATTATCAAAGATGTTATTATGTCGTTGAGAAGTACTTCTGATTATTTGATGTCCATCAGTTTAAGCTGGATAAATCGTTATTAGTTATACATGTAAATAACCGGAGTAGCACTGGAATAGTGTCAGCATAGATATAATATATTTACGGCCCTGATGTTTTAATATTTTTTTTTATGGTATGGAAGTAGCAAACGAGCCTGCAGTCCACCTGATGGTAAGTGGCCACTGCCGCCCATGGACATCTGTAATTAATCCTAGGTAAGATCAAAGTCTCACCTAAGATTAGCCAAAGATGCGTTGCTACCCCTGAGGACCAAGATGAAATGCCTCGGAAAAGTATGTCTCCCTTACCACACCCTTCAGACCAGAACACAGCAGCGCATAACACTGCTGTTTTTAGTCAGAAATAATGCTCGTACACGTAACACGGTTTTAATTTCGTACTGGCATGGACCTTTTACTGTACATAGGTCCGATCTAAAAGCATATAGACAGGCAGAAGGACCTTTAAATTGAGGACTCGTGAAACAGTTTCATTGTCATACCGAACTGACATGTGAGGAATCAAAGCTGTTGTGCATAGGAAAGATATTCTTTGTCGATAAAGGCGGCAGGAAGATTGAGGGTATTTTTGGTTCATGATAGAAGTCTGAAGGTAGCAGTTACCTTAATCAGGTGGGCTATATCATTTGATGCTTTTATTAGAACTAGTGGTCGCCCAGCGGTCGAAATTCGATCATAATACATTTAAATTATAAGTTATTTAATATAAATTATTAAAATATGGCAACCAGCAATAACAAATTATATTTTTTTAAACCTGTATGATGATATTGTTAATGCAGATTGCTGCTATAGAACTTTCTTTAATGTATTTTACTGCTACACAACTTATATGACATAACTTTGTATATCACGTGGTATTTTTTGTATTAAATGGGGGCAAATGATATGTACTTTTCTGTTTGACATTCAGTAAGTGGTCTTACTGAATGTCAAACAGAAATGTCTATGTCAGGACTCTATGTCATGTCTATGTATGATATTTAGACAAAATTTAATGATAAACAAATGAAACAATTTGACCACAGAGTATGTATGCGTGTAACATATACGTGTGTTTGTGTATGTCAAATGCATAGTGTGTGTAATGTTTTATTTATTGATTTAATGTACTTTATAAGCATTATTCTTGAAAAATATTAACGTTCTGCTCATCTCTTAGATATATGCTATAAATGTAACAAACTTCATCCTCCTTCGTCCGCGTAATTTTTGTAAAAAGTTTTTGTTTCACGTATTAATATAATGACAAAATATTATATAAATCTAAAGAAAGTGCATTTGCTAAATAAATGGAAATGAAATGTCTTAAAACCGGTTGAAAATTACACAA
>MOOZ01000148.1:27425-44464 GCA_002930495.1 Cecropterus lyciades
ACGGTTAAAGTTTCGTAAAAAATATGTATGACAGAATTGATCCCCTTTAAAAGTTCTAAAAAAAAGTCAGCGATAGCATATGTCTATCTTTTCAGGTAAACTCATTGTACCCTTTTATATATATAAGAAATGTGGTTAACATTTCTTCCAAAATAATGCATTATTTGTGAAGTTGTTTTTATAAATATAATATTTATTCTTATCCAAATAAATACATAAATTAGTTTTCTTTGTAGTAACTAATACGCGGGTGAAATCGTGGGGCGCAGCTAGTCCATCTATAAAAACGTACTACCTAGTAATATTTCTTACTAATTACTTTTCTACGACATAAGTACACTATTGCTAGAAATTAAATACTACAACGAATACAAAATTGAAACAGAAGAGTAAAAATCGACCATGAAACTAACATGATGGTGAAACGGAGTCCAAAAGTATTACCAGTAAATGCCTGTAAAATAATGACTTAATTAGACTAGGAGCCAAAGAAAACGGTGCTATTTTGTAAGTGGCTGTTGAGACAAATGTGCGCTCAAAACGAAACGGTGAAAACGTTTAGTCTCCACTTGAAATTACGTCCGCAATTAACAAAGGACTGCAAAGAAAAGAAAGGAAGAAAAAGAAAAGGTCGACGGTGCCTCAAAGGAAGAAAGAGCTGCTACGGAATGATACAAAATGCTTTATTGTTTATTCATTTTTGCGAACTGTACACTAGTTTGTTATTCCATTAATTACATATTAGAATGCGGGCCACCTGATAATATACTTTTTTTGTAATATGAAAGAAGCAAACGAGTATGCAGTCCATCTGACGTTAAGTAACCACTGTCGCCACTGTAATCAAATCCAGATTAGATCAGTCTTACCTGGGGTTAGTCACAGATGCTACCCCTAACGAGTAAGTTGGAATGCCTCGGATAAGTTTGTCTCCCTTAGCACAGACCAGACCATGACATTGCTGTTATGAGGCAAAAATAGGTGTGGCGATGATGTTTCCTAAGTTCTACCACCTTTAAAGTGTAGATTTAAACCTAAGTGGTAATGGTGATGTATGTAGTCAATGCCGTAGACATCTGTGTGATTAGAAAATCTGTGTAATTAGATTTAATATCGATCCACGTCAGCTATCAGCAATTAGTGCATGCTCGTCTAAGCAAACTAGCAATATTTTACGTACACTAAAAAACTTATGTTCATCATTAAAATGTCTGTTTGTCTGTTCAGCTGTTCAGACGGCATCCGGAACACTCAATCGGTCATGCCGGCAATCTAAGCGCCTGATATTGTATTATTTAATAATAACTTGCGATCACAACAAGCTTATTAAAATAGTTATTATTACGTTTTCCCGACTAAGGCCGCTAATAACTGTTAACTGCTTTATAAACTCTATAAAACCGCAGATTACATAATCCTAACCACAACGTTCAGAGAAATAGCGATTAATCAAGCCTTACGGGGAATTGAAGTCACGATTCGCAACCGGAAGGCACTTCGTTATTTAATCTTGGAATATGGAAAATGTAGACGGTGTATACGATGTAAAAATTTCCTGTTTACTTATTTTGATTATCACCCTACCTTCTGTACCATAAAAATAAAACATCTCTAACTAAAATTTGTGATTTTTCGTCTCAGCTTTCATTGACCTGCTGCTCAAATTACATCTGGAAGTTGTTGAAATAGTCCCACTTAAAATAATATAATATATTTATTTATACCTTCTTACGTATAACCAGTTATTAATAGTAATGAACAAGCACTCGTTTAACCGAAGTAAGGATTATTCGTACAACACGAATTCTAATTCTATTCATATTCTTTGTTCAATATCAGTATTATTCGCAAATTCGCTGAAAACCAATTCACTAACCAGCGTAGTAATAACCGGGACTATATCGTCAAATTAATCTCAATTAACCTGGCGAATAAATCATTCATAGATTATTGATGACTGAAACCATATTTGAGGTCACTATTACGTTACTGTGTTACGTTGAAATAAATTATAATACTCCATGCGTCAGTCACTATTCAAAGTACAGTACTCAAGTGTGAACCAAATATCTTTAGGTGACTATTGAATGGTGAATATTGCAACGTTTTCTAAACAGTAACATACTGTTACACCCAAAGTATTCTTCTCTGTCTTCTCTCTCCGCTGCTCGTTACGATGCTGCAAATGTTTCCCTAGCAGCCACATACTCCTCTTCTTGCGATATTCATTATTCGTTTATTTGACTGACGCTTAAATACCGACAAAATATGGATCGCCAGGTAGGACGAACGGCAGACAAGCAGCATGAGGGTTATCGCAGTCAGAATTCCAAGTGGTAGAACCAGTGTAGTTCGGGGAAGTACCACCGCTACACCTATTTCTAGCGTGAAGCAGTTCCTGCGTTTCGGTAGACGGGGGTGCCTGCCGACTCACCTATATGTGAGGCGACTATACTAGTCCTCGGGAGTTACTACTCCCGAGGACTAGTATAGTCGCCATATCACCTGTCCATGAGCGGTAGTTACCACTTACCATCATGTGGAGAGCATGCTCGTTTGTTACTTCAGTCTAGTAAGAAAAAAAAGAACAAAAATAACACTAGGTTTCTGCCCACGTCCCTCGCTAATTCATTCACTACACGTCAAGTGTGTGACTGCAGTATTAAAGTATGATACGACATTCATGACTTTAATCATGGTACCCATTTTCAGGCCAGTACCCGCAACCCCAGCACCCGAGGAAAATTTGATAAGTAAAATATATGAACGAGATTCACATCTCGGTTCCCCAGATAGAAGTTCGTAATTTCAAATTTTTTACTGTGTCTATTTACTACTATTGATTTGTAAGGCATATTTTAATCGTAACACGTACAAATCTTTAGAAACGCGTGAAATTACGAAAATATCAGAGATTTAAATCGTACGATTTCCATACCGCAGTGCGACCGCAACGAAATATCTAAACCAAGATAAGCTAACTCAATTCAAATTTGCATGAAAAAAGGAAATATCAGGAGCAGTTTAAAAAGATCGGTATGCTCGACGTATTTTCGATAACGATAAGGAATACCAATTATAATAAAAAAAACATGCCCATATATTTTATAAACGGTATTCTTAAAGAAAAAAAAACCACACCTAAAATCGATAATTTGAATTTGGTAGTGACATATTCTCGCATACAAAAAATTTAATATTTTTGTTGGGATTTTTTGTACGAATAAAAAATTTTATATTTTTTGTTGTACGTAAATTCAAATAAAATAAATGGTCGGTATATATTATACCATACTGATATGTAAGCATAAATTATGATAACTTCATACCTCTTATGGGCATTTTTGGGAGTCATCAGCTAAGATTCCAATCCAATTTGGCGTAGATTACTATTTAAATAGAATCCATGGTCACATATCAAGAGGACAACATGCTCGTCTAAAATTACATTCCTTAAATGAAATGTAAAGTACATTGTAAACTTAATTCTCGCATCGGTGAATTCTATAAAAGATTCCTTCCCCATTTAGTGCCAGTTACAGACGTAAATTTTACGTTAAAGCTACGATCACATAAGGCACCAGTATTTTAACGAAATGTATGGATTTCGAAAAGTACATTTAAAGTCGTGAGCTACAGTGGATTCAATAACTCCAATCCGCCTCCTTTTTCGCATGGATTACTGCAGTGCTATCGATAACGTTGAAGCGAAAACTGGGCTTTACGACTTTTCACGGCATTCAAAACGTTTTTAATTGCCGAACTGGAGAATCGTTAAAACAATCCTTTTAGACTGAATAATCTTTATAAGTTTCTAGACTGATTTGCAGCGGCGTCACCTGCGTTCAACATAAACTAATGGCTATACTTTTATAACTTTATTTACATTTTTACCGGCGTTATGTAAATGTGTACCTTTTAATGTGTTTATTTATGAATGACGTACCTAAAATTACGTATTAAACTATTGTTTCCAAATAAGATACATGAAGATTTTTCCACCGGGGTTCCAAGGTTCGAATACGAGGATATTTTTTCCTAGTTAAAACATTGTGACTATGTTAGTTAGACATTTAGACATCTTTTAGACGAGTTTTAGACATCTTTTAAAATATTAAACAAACTATTTTCATGTACTTCGATTTCCACTGGAGCAGGGGTGAAGTATTATTTAAGCCCATGCAAGAGAGTTTCATTGTACTGCGACGGAGTTTTGTTCCCGGAAAATCTTTGATAAATTCTAAAATTTAATTAAGACATGTTTTTTCTTTATAAAAGTTACAACTGTACTGTGGTGTGCTGTGCGCATGCGATTGTGTGCGGGGTGTGCGATTTCTATCAATTCATACACCTCGTGAGCCGCGTTAAGGAACTTCGTTCCAAAAATATAATGAAAATTGCCCATCCGCACTGTACCTGTTTACTTGTCGGAAATGGAAACCGGTATGGTCACCAGGCCACTGTTTGGCGTTTCCAGTAAAGCTCAATAGCTAAAAATAATAAATAGATGTGCAGATAACGTAGCTATTAAATCATCCATTTATGGACTTGTCCTAATATGGATCTGTAATAGCACCTAGGGCGGTCGTAATTACGCATACCATTATCCCTTTAAATTTATAATTACACACAGGAGAAATATAGGAAGGAATTCAAATACTCGTTTGGGATATACCGATGTATGGTGCCCAAATTCCGGATCGAAAATTATGTATTTCTAATCTGGATGTATGGACGCAAGTAATAAACAGAAACAGGAGGTATTGTTTTCTCATAACATCGTCAAAATAAGGCAGTAAACCAAGCTTTAATAACAAATATTTCTCATTATGTATTTATTTTTCAACAACCTCAACTGCTATATGAGTATTAGCCTTAGAAGGACTTGTAAATGATTGAACATGTTAGACATCAACATATACGCTGAAGAACATGCCAGCTTGGGTATACAGCAAGCGCTGAGAATATTCAGATCACAATTCCACGCGACTAACCTTTCAATTTCTGGTGTCTATTCGAATCAACAATCGTGGTTGCTATCTTCACAATGTCTCCTAGATTTGTTTCAATGTTCTGAATACGTTTTCTGGCGCATTTTGCGGAAACCGCAAGCGATTTGCATTTAGAATCGCTAAAATTATCGACACAGTATTTATTCCGAAACAACGAGTCGTATCAACATATCGAACAAGGGATGGCGACGTCGGAAATTTCTCGAACGTGCCGATTTTGGGTTCGCGTTAATAAGATAGCCTAGACGTGGACCGCAGTGCCTACGGGTCCCGAGAGCACTGGAATATTCAACGAAACCGAATACGAACGAAATGAGCTGGAATTACGCCGCATATACTTTTTTTAACACATTATGTACTACTACTATTGGAAGAACGCGCTGACAGAAGTTACTTTTGTCAACGTTTATATTTCTTACTGACTATTGACGAAAATCAATACAAAATAATAATTTTTAATTGTGAATCAAGTGTTGGTCTATGTTGTACTATCGTCAGAAAAAAGAAGGTTTGAATCAGTTTCTAAACCAAGTATGGGTAGCTTTTACACGCTATAACTGATATGTACAACTTTCAGACACATAAGTTTCCTGACGATTTTGTTTCGTGATATTAATTATTTTTGTCACATTATAACTGTTACTCCTGTCTAGTGTACAATTTTTTACACGATCTTAATTGCTATGAAACATAATTGCTTTTACTCACAAAGTCATCTGCAAATATCCTTAAATATAATTATTTTTTATATATATTAAATTTTTATTGTTTTTTCTCTCAAATACTCAACGTACACTACGTTGAGTACATTTTATGCACCTACATTAAAATATCTGATGCCAACTGCCACAAACACATGTACGTTACAATTAATAATATATTCAAAAGAGTCTCTTTGTGGTGTCAAATTGTTTAGTTTAATTATACGTAACAGAATTTTAAACTAATGTATTCAATCATGAACCTAATTTCCATAAAACAAAGGTATTAGGTGGGTATTTAGAGGCAGAACCGGCTCAATATTTACTGCCACAGATTGGACGCAGTTGGAACAAATTGTTCTTTTAAACGAGTGTCTTCTAACGGAAAAGTTTGTAAAAGTTTCTCGGTTTCAATTAATATAAATTATGAATAAGACACAATGTTTCTGAGCAGCGCCTGGTCTTTAATTCAAGACAACTTTCGGAAAAGAATAATTAAATACGTAATTTAACATCATAAAAGGTCACATTGATAGATAGAGAGTACTTATTTTATTTCGTCATTATGCACTATTTCCGGACAAGGAAATTCCCTAGACTTAAATCAGTCTTGAATACTTAATCATGCTGTTGTTTCAATGGACGGCGATAGATAAGAGTTATGGGTCTGTGAAGAGGGCATTTTCTCCCTTGAGAATCTGCCCAGGCAATGAGGGTGTCATCAAGACCCGACAAATCCTTATCCACCCCTTTATGCAAATACAACCGTAGCATATGTGATACCCAGAGGGTAAGTCTCATATAAGTAAGACAAGTAATTCACTTGCATAACATCGTAATACGTATCGACCTGTTTTATTTACTACTTGGAATATAGCGATAAATAACGCTCACTCAGCGGACCCTATCACATTACGTTACAAAATCCACTACTTTCCTAACCCACATTAATAATAGGGTAGCCAAAAACCATGCCTCACGAAACCCGGAGTCAACGACGGCCATCCGAAAACAAGCAATCAATATAGAGGCCTTTTACCCCGCACCATCCTTTATTCTGTCCTTTCTAGATCCGACGTTACCAAATATTCAATCTAGTACACATTTTCTCTACATTTATAAGGAATTTACTGGTAACTGTGCTATAATTTTTTTTTCTTGCCAAAAATACAGGTAAGCGTGAGTTAATTTGCGAGAAACTGTGCTGTTAAAATATTATTTTTAAACTACTTAGTAAACATTTCTATTCACTCACGTGTCGTGTGTGAAATCAAGTTTTTTGTAGAAAACGGAAATTTATCCCAGCTATAGTACTCTAAAAGTATAAAGTTAAACCTAAGCTAATTTTAGCATTATCCAAGATTAGGTGAATTTCGTATGATAGCGTAAAATGTAGTCTACCTGATAGTCACTGAAGCCTGTAGACAGATGCCTAACTTCAAAGTCAAAGCCAACTGGAAATGGAGGCCTTCCTAAGGTAGTTCACAGATGGTTCACTACTTCTGAGAACTAACTTAGAATAGCGGTTTTGCACACACTCATAAAATCAGACCATAGCAATGCTTATCACTGTTATTATTAGGCAGAAACAGGTGTAGAGGTGATGCCTCCGTAATCGTACTGCAATGAGTTCAGCCACCTTAATATTATGTAGAGTTAAATGGTACGGTAATGTCTTTTCACACGAACAATGCGACTTCCTTAACTGTTTACGATTAGATGGCTTATCTCTCTTGTCGCTTATAGATACTTAGTGGTACATAATAAAAACCAGGCCGCATGTTTCCATTATACAATGAACTTGAATGAAAATAATAGAACCTTCATAAGCCTAGTTAGTTAAGTTTAATGACTTTTCCTCAATTTGTAAGCCTCGTGCACAAGATTGCGTTGTGGTCACAATTTAAATCATCTACGGATCTCCGTCATCAAAATTTTTTCCAAATTACACAAACAATTTTTCCTTATTCTGGCACATACCAAACTAATAGCTATAGCAATCAAAATCGCATTACTGTCCCAATTTGTATTGTTCATTCAATTTACTTGTCCATTATTTTACATATTTAATATAACTAGGAGTCTTCATAAGCGGATGACATCAAGAATCTTAATAACAATACCATATGAATGTCGTTAGGTTTTATCTAAACAACAATCTTTGTCAGGTTTTAGGTATTACTATGCTCTACTTATTAAGTAAACACCATATGGGCCGTTAATCTACCTACAATTCTACACAACAAGGGTCGAATTGTACGACATTTGCAAGGAACGTTAATTTAAAACCTGTTTCCACGCATATAGGTTGAATATGGATATGAATAATATGAATAATCATATTACGTCGTCAACAGAATTCGGGAACCGTATGTTTAAGTACCGCGTTATTCAAATACGATACGGCAGTAATATTGCGAAAACTACCGAATTCCCTAGGAAGGTAAACTAGATGTAGATATAATAAATCATATGATTCTTAAATAAACAGGGAAAACAAATGTCTTTTTAAGATTGAATACGATGTAATTCTTTAGAGTAGCGTGGTATACGGCAGGCTAACCCTCAATAGTGGGAAACACTAAGGTGGTAGAACTCTTTGTGGTTCGACTCTGGAAGCACCACTGCTACACCTATTTCTGCCTAAAAACAGCTGTGTTATGCGCTGTTGTATTCTGGTCTGAAGGCTAAGGGAGACTTTTCCGAGGCATTCGATTTTAGTCCTCAGGGGTAGCAACGCATCTCTGGCTAACCTTAGGTGAAACTTTGATCTTACCTAGGATTGATTACAGATGTCCATGGCCGCCAGTAGCCATTACCATCAGGTGGGCTGAATGCTCGTTTGCTACTTCCATACTATGAAAAAAAACAACCGTGTCCAGCAGTGTGATACAAATTAATAAAAAGAGTTGTTTAAGACAACACACTATGTGTTGAAAGAATAAAATCGGTATAAAATATTTTATGTTGAAAATAGAGATACTTGACACATTTCTTAATAACTTCCCAAAAATCTTCTGATATTGTAAGTACGAATACTTTGGATATAAAAAAATAAAAGCCCAAATATCCAAACTAGAAAAGATATCTTAACTCATTAATCTACCTGGAAATTGAACTCGTAACCATTAAAACCGATAATTTGACTGCTGCATCTCACAAACACCCATTTCTCGTTCTAAAGTTTGTAATTTTCATAAAAGTACCGCATGACAGCATCTTTGGTCATAAAACTTTTGAGAAATAAATTCACGTATGAATATACGAGAGTTGTCAGAACTCTCACATTTCGCTATAACTTATCTGCATCCTTTGTTAAGATAGTTGTTAGTATTGCGCAATTTGCCCCATAAAAGCGACTCAAAGATGTTTGATATCCCATAACATTCCTTTTGCGTCTCATTATGTTATATTCTAGCTAGCTGAAGTGCTCCGCGCGTGATAGATAAAAAATGTTTTTTCTCGCTAGCTGTTGGAGATACATGAAAAAAGATACGGACCTTCCGGATATAAAATTAAATATTAACCTCGTATATGCGATATATGCCATTTATTTAAAATTGATAAATGAAAGTCTAAAAACAAAAGCTGTAGAGACGTCACTAAAATGGTCGCCATCTTTAAATAGTGAAAAATATCGAAAACAAAAGTATATAGTATACATATATAGACTGACAATAAGCTACATTCTGGAAAAAAATCATGTAAATCGAACCAGTTCTTGCGTGATTGAGTAACACATACGCACACCATATCATTTTTATATATTAGTATAGATATAAATGTAGATTAACCCAAAAAGGCACACGGCGTATCATACAATGGTGTATTAAGTGTATCATACAATGGTGTATTAAGCAGAGACTTATACGAAGTTTCAACTTAGTCCTCAGGCGAAGTAACGTATTTGGCCGATTGGTTACAGTCCAATCCTATCTGGATATATTACAGGTATCCGGCAGTTCCCATTTAAAATCAGTTGCACTGCATGTTATCGTTTGTTATCTCTGCAATATAAAAAAAATATTTTTATTGTATAATTGTATAGTTGTTTTTAATGACGTAGTAATTATACGTCAGATTCCTGGGAAATATATCAGTACGTGTATATAACACATCAAAGATATAACTCAATATATTCCCGCCAGCATTGCCTATAATACGACATTAATGATCCGCATTCTAGTAATATCATCAACAAAACATTCCATTGTACATTGTCTAACAGTAGTGCAGTTTCAGTTTAACTACTAAGAGTTCTGTCACATCCAAAATACACTATCTACATTTGTGGATAACCCTAATCTACCGATGGTACGAGCGGCCACTGGAATAATCACAAGCTACGTGAAAAGGTCAAATTCAGTTGTGTGCACGGTGATAGGATACGCGACAATATTAAATAAATGCATTACTCCCTATTCAGCATTGCTGCTCAGCTATGAGGTGTGAAGTTTATATAATCCACTCAACTTTATGATTAATTAAGTGCGCTTCTTCACTGAGACGATGTAAAACGGCACGGCACCGGCCATCAGTGGATGTATATTTCTATGAAATTGTACTGCGTAATTCGTAATGTCGGCGGCGGCAACGAAGCTGTTTCATTACATCAGATATCTTTTAATTCTGTACGTACTGCTTAGGAAAGCCTGAATGTTTTTTTTTTTTAATACTCGCATTATTCCACTAAAACCCACTTTTATTAACTGTTACTTTTTATTACAAAATAAATATTTGTTTAACCTGTTTTTGCTCCAGGACAATGATGCAGTGAATAGTCTGTTAAAATCAGTGACTTGTTTATCTTCAGTTTCCTTTTTTCAAATCGATACGATTAAATCATTATTATTTTCAATTTTAAATCGCTTTCGCTTCCGCTATCGCTTAACCACTCACCGCAACCGCTTTCAAGTATGAAATGCTGCCGGGATTGCATTTGTCACACACATCCCACATTACGACATCGCGTTGTTTCCATCCGATGAACACATAAATTGGCGCGATTTAATGGCGCCCGCAGCGTCTAGTACAATATACAATAATAGATACAGCCTTAGTGCAACCAGGATATGGGCCCCATTGTTAACGAGTACTAGTTTTTCTTGACTGTGTTTAACACAATACAATATATAAAAACGAATGTTTGTCTGTATATCCTTTATAGACTAAACCGTAAACTATGCATTTGATGCAATTTTCGACTATCTGTCGAAAATTGGTCGTGGGCTCGCCACTGCGAATTGAATATTTGTGTAATGTCCTTCCTTCAAATTTACTTTAGTTGGTGGCGTAGCAACGCGCGCAGGGTATAGCTAGTGACATATGAAATATGATGTTTATGTAGTAATGATTAAATATTTTATTCTTTGTTATACGCATAGATGAATAATAAAATATTACGATAAATTAAATACAGTATTAACATAAATTGCTTCAACGAGTATAAATAATGTAAAGTAGGTAATAAATATAATGTATGCTTATGAAAGCGAATCATTAATACCAATTTATTGACTATATTTCCATTATTATTGCTAGCTGGTAGAACGTTGTTCCAGGACCAGAATAGGGCTACGGTATCCCCTGCCTGTCATAAGAGGCGACTAAAAGGGGGCTTACGGGGTTGCGGGCGGCAAGAGTGGGAGCTCGAGCCGTCCAGCCAAGCGACCCCGCGAAGGACGGCGGCATGTGTGGTCGCATGCCGTCGTATATACCTGAAGGCACGGTGAGTGTAAATGCTCACGGGGAAAGAGCCTCCAAAGGAGCATCGCGCTCGGAGGACTCCGGACAGCCATCGGGGGGTTTTAGTGCGGTAAAAATCCCACATAACCCGGCGTTGCTCCCACGGCGTCGTGTACCTTTTGAAGGTTTTCTCCTCGTGACAAAAAAGGCGGTAGAACGTGTACTGTTCGACTTGGAACCATCGCCACATTTGCTGTTAGCGTGAATGAATCTTACGTTTCAACGGATGAATGTAGTTGGCAGCTCATTTTGAGACGACCTTCTCAGTCCTCAAGAGTACATAGTAACGCATCTGTGAGTGACTTCAGATAGAATCCCTATTCTATATGAAGTTGGGAAAAGATTTCCATGAGCCACTTTGTCTATTTTGTCTACTTAGTTATTGATGTAATATAGATAGGTACTATTTTATTCTGAAAGTTCATGTCCATGAAGAGTAAGATGATTATATGTATATATATATATAAGAAATTGCCAGATCAAACTAGTGATAAGCTGTATTCAAAGTATTAAAATGATAACGTTTCAAATTTCAAAATTCATCCTACCCTCTTTTGTATATAAAATGTTTTCTTTCACCACTTAGGTTGTCTGGAAGAGATCGCTATTTTAGTGATAAGACCGCCTGTTGTAAATTGTAATGTGTCATATATTTGTTATCTATATTTTGGTGTACAATAAAGATGTTTTGTATTGTATTGTATTGTATTCATCATCAGAATAACTACAATTTTATCTTGCGCCCGATATTCATTCGCAAGGCGATTGAATTCCACGTGAACTGTTTTATACAATTTTATCGCATTCTGCACTGATTAATTTGAATTTTATTCCACTTTTTGTTATTTATTTTAAATATATTAGTACGTTGTCGGTGAACAGACTACTTATGAATACTTTCTCTACAAACTGGTGTTGTGGTGAATCTTTTTGTAGTTTAACTTAAGTAGCTAAAATAGCAATAAACAAAGAAAGATTCCACAAAATAATATCCACAAAAAATGTCACTATTGACAATACATGTCTGAAATCTACTCCAAAATTAGAGTTGTTCATAAGATTTTCTATACAGCGCTTCTAACCCCGATGACTAAGTTAAAATGCCATGAACTATGCAATGAACTAGGGTTGTAACGGAGGCCATCTTAGCGGAGGCGGATGCGGCAGATAAGAGGTTCACCTCCACGCATGCGGATTAACCTCCTCAGGTGGAGGCGGAGGTAAACTTTATATAGTACAGTTCTTATAGAAAGTCAAATAATTACGAATCAATCATCATCAAATAATCAAAAGTAAGAAGAGGAAAATTATATTCACGAATAACAGCTTTGCGGATTTGTCGCCTTCCGTGCCGGCTGTCACTAAATAATCGTTTACTTAGCACTGAACTTGAGCGCCGATAACTCAGTGCTAAATATTAGAGATTTTTTTTTATATTTGATGTTATATCTCAATTAAGATCACAATATTCATCTAGTTGCAACATGTAGCCGAATGGCCGCGTCGACTGGCGTCCCTCCTTGCGCGTTGTACGCCAAGATCAACGTAAAAAACCTCCATCAAAACTCCGCAAAAATTTTGCGGAAGTGGATGCGGAAGCGTAGGTTCGATTTTTTGCGGTAATTCCGCTTAAAGTAGGCGGAGGGTGAGTACCGTTACAACCCTACAATTAACATCATTAGCTGTGTAATTGTTGGTCTCTATGGTAAATATGTAAGTACATTCATATGAGGCGTTTCGATTTACTTGTCACCTTCTACATTGGATTAAGTACGACTCCGGTTAAGGTGATCAGGCTGGAATCATCTACAAACAGGTTAAAATGTATATTTAACTATTTCTGTAGCTTATGTACATTTATAAACAATCTATACTAAGATTGATAGTTAGAAGTTAGAATTGAGGTCAGTAACAGATTTATGTACGAACCTTGGAGCAAAAAGTCGGCATGTCACATGTGTCACTAGAATGGTAGTGACCAAGAAACCAACTAGAATCGAATAGAAAGCAAAAATACGTACTTTAGGAATTCTTGTGTGTAAAATTTGTGTCATGTACTCGCTACAGTAAATTTTTGGGTGTACAATTTTTGTATAAAACACATATTGTAAAAACAATAGTTTCTAAAGCCATGATCAGTTAAGCCATAAACGATGGGTACACAAACTCAGAATAAGAACGCAATTCATAGAAAGCCTGGCTCTATATAGGATTATTTGTGCAATATTATAGGAGGAATATTTTATTTTTCATTGAATGTAATAATGACAGGCTTAAAAAGAGGAACTTAAAAGCATAAGTTTGAGGACATACCTTTCATTTGAATATTATGAATAAACTACTATGGGTATATAGGTACTATTAAAATTTTCATGATAAATATATTTTCTTTTTAAATTTAATACATGAATGATGTTTTTGCATTATTATGAATACACCATTATAAGTATATACCTACTATTAAAATTTCATCATTTTTAGCTTAAGCTACATTAATAATGTTTTTACTACTTGTTTTTGATCTACGTAAGTACATAGCTGACTAACTGAGCAGAACAGCATTCTCGCCTCCAATTGCAGTTACAACACTAGTGTTCAAGAAACTGGGTCTACATCTATACCTATAAACATGCAATTAGTCGCGTGAACTTAGATATTAAAACTTGCCTAATGTCAATATGTCCCTTATACATTGGCACATTGATAATAATGTGCATTTACTGTAGCTAGGGCCTGTTTTATACGTCCACTTGGAAAGTAACTAAACAACTTCTCAATTTAAAGCTATCGAATTAATATTGTATTGTCAAAAAATGAAAATTCCGCATGTCTGTACATCGCATATTTTTGAAAAAGAAATATAATTATGACGACTAAGAATAAGTATTAAACATTTTTAATTTCTGATTGATTTTTGACTTATATGCATATGTCAAAAATCAATCAAAAATTTTAAATATATTCAATTTTTGATTAAATGTTTGATTGAAATCTCATCAAGGTTAAACCAACTAAAAGCTTTGAAATAATTTTGTAGTCCATATCTTGAATAACATTTAGTCTTAATTTCATTAAAATTCAATTATTCAATTAACAGTTATTAAAATTTGTTTATACGCGAGTGAATCCGCGGGGCACAGCTTGTCGTAACTAAATTTAAAATAACAAAATTTCGCTCATTGAAACTGTTAAAGATAAAATTATATGTCAAATACTACACTGTAAAACAGAATCAGTAACAAGTCGCTATACATAAAGATTTGTTATATTAAATTAACGACTGCTTGCGATTTTTCCATGCAAAAACTAACGGTGCCACGGATCCTTGGAGAAGTACCTAAATGTTTAATAAAATATTTCTTTTATAAGGTGGCATTAGCGTGAGTATGTAATCCATCTGAGGTTAAGCGGTTAATGCCATCCTCGGACATCAATAAGCAATTCATTTAAACAGGTCCATCTGAACTCTATAGCAACTACGTTACTACTCTATTAATAAGATGGTCGCTTCCTCCGAAGTTTTACTCCGAAGTTCCACATCTTATCTAAAAAATAAATATTGTTTAAAAAAATCAGTTTTCGCCAATCTAGAACAGAATTTCTTATAGTTTTTGAAATTTTGACTTCGGCTTCGGCCAAGGCCGAAATCGACCTTCGGCCGGACACTTCTTCCTATGAAAGTGAAACGACAACCACACCCTTCCTCCAAAACGCAATAACTGATTTACGCTAGAAATAGGTATGGCTGTGGTACCTTTCCGACCGAACCATACTGGTTCTACCACCTTGTAAATTAATTATCTGTATATGTTTATGTATATGTTTCGACTGGTATATGGTAACAATTTGTATGTGTGTACAAAACGTTTTATGCGATATTAAAAAATATGAATGTACAAATGAATTCTCAGGCAATTAAGAAATCATAGTAGTAAAATAATTGTTCGTAATAAGGACAGCTAGTAATTATGTTTTAACCTTCATGGAAATTCTAATGACATCTTATTAGTGCCAAAGAGGATGACAATTCAGCCAACTGCGAAAATGTAAATGTACGTACAATTATAGCATCCATTGAAATGCTCCTAGCTGTTATTATGTACTCCGCAATCACCGTAACAGTATGGTCATTTTGTAATCATTGTCACATTTAAGTGGAATCCTTTTTCGCTATCATCTGTACAATGGTAGACAAAAGTACTCCATTTGTATTATATACTAGTTGTGCCATATGTTTTCACCCGCGTCTAAATATGTTCAAAAAATTAAATTGCAACTTTAGAAATGGTTAATGAATTTCCATAAAAGATGACTATTGTAACTATTTTTGAAACCCTAAAAATTTAATTCCGCAGTTTTGATACGATGCGATTTTAAACACACAAACTTAAAGACAAAAATATCTTAAAATTATTGCCATTTCTATTATTACAAGTTCAAGTCCTGCAAATATTATTTTTTTACAAATATATGCAATATACTTTCACGCGGAACTTTCATTTATTATATGTAAGGATATTGATACCAAAAGCCCACGGTACGGTGTCGCATCGCCAAAAGTCACGATCTATTGTCGCGACACTACTCCTTGTCGTTTTAATCCACGACCTGGTATCGTGTGTATTTATTTTAGCGATAAGAGTGATATTCAATGGACATGCAATACACCCAATTAGTTACTAGTATCTATTAATGAAAGGGCGATTGCTCAATGGTATTAAATTGCTACCTTCCGAAACCACATTCGTATTAGAAATTAAATATCACTTGTTTTAAAGGTTAACGAAAACATCATAAAAAACATTATCTAAATCTCTCGGATATGTAAATACATATCCGAGGGATTTAGATAATGTTTTTTTATACAGCTGATGTTGGGTAACTATTAATATATAAATAGTATAGTATAGTGGTAATAAGCTATTATTACTGTGAATAACCTGTACTCACATATTTTCTACCTTTGAATTTAATGACTCTAAAAACTGTCTGTCTTCTCTTGTCTCTTGTTTCTCTGTGGCTCACTCTTCAGAGATTTAGACCAGAAAATACTAAATGCTATTACAGACATCAAAAAAAAATTGCTAGAGCCTGAAATATCACATGTAAGATTCCCTGAATTAACTAAAATATATCTACAGTTTATCTACCTACTAAATTATCCTCATTAGAACAGTTTCAGAAGATCGTACGGGAATCATCCGACAACTCAAACAGCTAATCAAGCACTAATTGATTGAGAGTATCTGAGTTAATATCTTCCATTATAAACCACTTGTCTTACAGCTGAAGATAATATGTGAACTAAAGACTACCAATTAAAGATAGAAATCTTATTACTCACGTGATTTGATTACTACGATACCACCATACATTTTTTTGGTATGCAAGATGTGTTTATGCACATATTTATACATGTTCCACTTTAGTTCTAAGATGTAGCAATGCAACATGCATTGCAACATGCATGCATATAGGTAATTAATTGAATTTAACGGAAATGGAAAATAAACGCTTTCTACACTCATAGCCCCACAGTAGGATTTTCTCCTGTGTCGTGGGTGCCATGGACACACAAAGA
>MOOZ01000148.1:50241-63949 GCA_002930495.1 Cecropterus lyciades
TAATTTTTATTCAGGTATATATTACAGTAATAATTGCTAGACTGCTAGGTAGATAGCTTCTTATGAGTTCACTAGTACCGTACCAGTTGTGTTAAACTCCAAGTGGCTGATTTTTTTCTGACTTTCATCATGAATTTTTTCAGTGTCTATGTTTTGCGATTGACGAATAGCGTGACAACCAGACAATATATTGGTCTGATGCGAAATAGGTTCACTAAATAATTAATTTAGATGTATATTCTGAGTCTAAATGTCATTGTACATACTAGTCTTAGTATATATCAAAAGTATCCACATGATAGTAAAAAGGTTCTAAAAAATTAAAACGTTATGTAAATCGGTTACCTCAACTGACAATAAGATGATTACATTAATAATTATGTTTTTCTACAATGCATTGTGTTTTCAACGGATTTTCATATCCTTGATAAGAACCAACAATAATAATAGGTATGAAATTGCCATTTTTCATGAAATAAATGAAGCGTATTTTTTTTTTTATTTTTTATTTCTATTAATCAAAGTAATCACCCATACAATCAATGCATCTTTGCCAACGTATTGGTAGCTTTTTGATGTTTTTCTTGAAGAAATCAGCTGTACGGGAGGCAAAAAATTCTTCAAAGCCATTTTGTACTGCCTATCGGGTATTGTTTTTTTTTCCCGCCAAGAAGTTATCCAAATTCTGGAAAAAGTAGAAGTCTGTATGCGCAAGGTTTGGTAAGTACGGCGGAATTGGATAACGGAGAACTTCCAACCCCAGCTCTTGTAGCTTGGAGACCATCTGCTGTACAGTATGAGATCGCGCATTGTCGTGCAGAAGCAGTGGAGCCGAACGATTGACCAAAGCTGGATTGAGACGTGCGAGCTTCTCCATCATTGTGTTCAGTTGTTCACAGTAATCATCTGCAGTAATGCTCATCCCGTTTGGTAAGAAGCAGTAATGAATTACACCTGCGTTAGACCACCAAACAGTGACCATCACTTTTCTAAAGGTAAGTCTTCATTTAGGGCATTGTTTGGGTGCTGAACCAGGGTCCAACCAACTTGCAGAGTATGATTGTCGAACAGGATCCATTTCAAGCAACAAGCAATAATGCGGTTTAGAATTTCTTCATTTGTATGCCTGTTGAGTAGTGCAAGGCATTTCTCGACGCGTACTTCGCGCTGGCGATCACTGAGTTCGTGGGGTACCCATTTGTCAAGCTTTTTTTGTGACTAATATTGTTTTGATGCTAACGTCGAAAGCCGCTGCTAATTCAGCCGTAGATTGAGTGTCATCAGCTTCCACAATCGCCTTTAATTCGTCATTGTCGACCTAAGTTTTCGGACGACCACGACGGGGTTCATTTTTCAGGTCAAAATTTCCAGAACGGAAGCGAGCAAACCAATAATGGGTGGTGCGTTCGTTTGTAGTGTTCGCTTTGTAAACGTCGCCGATGTTTCGTGCCGCTTGTGCCGCTTTGTTGCCACGACGGTACTTGTACTCCATAATTACTCGAATTTTTAACGTATCCATGATGACAAAAAATGTTCGAATGCGATGAAAACAAAACATTAACTATTAAAAAATGACGATTTTAGAAAAAAGAATTCCATGTTATTAAAAAAAAATTGAAATTAGGATTATCAGCCAAAAAAATATATTTGATTTGAAATGGCCAGTACGGCAGAACGGCAATTTCATACGTAAATACCTAATATAAAACAATCCCACATCACACGCTTCGCTCTTATATAAACATACATTAAAACATACGAATTCTCTTATTGAACGCCCGACCCTACTTCGACTTCATTTTCATACCGTTTTTTATTCCATTAAGCGCGTTTTACTTATTCATGTTATACTTACAATTCCGGTGGCCTGAAAACTTGGATTTCCATTCCAGATTCTGTTACGTCAGACTAATGCGGGATTTCGACAAATTCCTGCCTCTGAAGAAACGAAGGCGTCGAAGAATGTTTTGAAAGTATTTGCTTGGATCCTTGTACTTATTTTTCAAGAATCCCTAGGCTTGAGAATCTTGGGTTGGATCAATCTTGTGTATTAAGTTTGTTTTAGATACCAGCTTTGATAATTTTGTTCACAACACTTTTATATCATATTATTATGGGATTCCATTATTTCTTGCATCCTTGATGATTTTGAGGGAAACAGTAATACATCGAATACGTTAATGACACCTTTTATTTTTTAATTACTTGAATAACTTTTAAAACACGCAACAGAAAGCTTTCATTGAGAGAGAGTGCTATGAATTGTATTATGCGTTAGGTATGTGAGTAGGTAAATACCTTATAGGTAATGTGGTACTTACTTTATGCAAACTCGAACTGATTTATTTTAACTTTATATAGGTAGGTAATTACTTCTTGATATTAATGAAATAAATAAAATAAAAATAAATAAATATTATTACTCATACATATGTATGGGTTGACAATGGTTTAATCGATTCCAATATTATCAGGTACAGAAAATCACATAAAAACATATTACTTTGATTGGAAGCGTGAAAACGATCCAATTAAATGTACTTCGAATTAAATTGGATTGGAAAATTAGTATAAATTAGAAACAAGGGCGTTCCATTAACACCTCGCATTTGGGTCATAGCGGTCTTATAATTTTATTAATCAGGCCAATTGTTTTCTATGGCATTTATAATTACATTTACCGAACAGAAATTTTGAGAAAACCGTAAAATATAACAAAATTTTATATTTAAACGTTATTACATTTTTTGTTAAATATAATTTCGACTATCTTCGTGATAATTGGGTGATTGGTAGAGTCTATAAAACGGATTATTAAGCAAAACTGCATTACTAAAAATTTTGTTATGCAGAAAAAACAATCAATATGCCTTATTTAACAATCAATGTTATTTATAAAACTTAAATTAAATATACTTTAATTAAAAAAATAAACCCAAGTAATACCCAAAAAATAGCCATAATATACAGAAAAGTCTTTACGTAAATTGATGTATTCAAACTGTTCTGTTCATATGCGTTATTGCAGTTGAGTAAATATTAAAATCTAAAACAATTCGTCTACTCTATTCCAGAGAGTTAAGGGATATAGCAAAAAGATATCTCAAGAATTAAATGCTAAAGAATTAATAATTTCCATTAATAATATTTGAGTATGTACTTATTTATTTTCTAAACTTCAGCGTATCCTATTAAATATGGAAGACTCGATAAATCTTTAATCTTACTTTAATAAAGCAATTTAGTATGCATTACAAAACTTCGAAGGAACCTGTTTTAAATGAGACTTTGTGTACCTACAATACAATTTTTAAGGATATGATTACCATTATTTTACGAAGGTCGGAATGAAGTCCGAACCAACAAGTGAGTGTTACTTGGAAGACTAATGTTGTCAGCCGGAAAAAAATATTCTACCCGCAATTTGTATACGTCTTAGTAAGTGATATTTCTACATTAATTTCATTGCCAAGAATAAAACTTCCTGCTAGTACCAAATTATTAGCGAGTAACGATTTTTCGATCTAGACAGAACTGTCTCAAATAACGCTAATTTTAAAGAAATTCAACTTGAATATCGTCGTCTCTAATTGCAATTGAGGGGTTTAATTCGTAGCAAGTTTTTAATTCAAACAGCAAATGTTAGCAAATATTACAATCCATCTAACATTCGATTGGAGAACTATATAAGATCGTACCTCTTTGCATTTCTATAATTCCATATTCACAACGTAAGCTCCACTAGTCTATCATTTTTAATGAAATCAATGCGTATAATTATATTGAGTAACAATATAATTATACACATATTGCTGTTCATAAAATATAATCACAAACTATAAAGAAAAATATATATCTAGACAAGCTGAGCCCCGCGGTTATACCCGCGTTTAAAAAATGTAACTTGACATAGTTACATATAGCCGAAATTTTAGACGTTATAAAATTTTAACATTATAGCATTTTTTCAAAGAGGACTGATAGCATCTGTTAATACCGGCAGTGACGGTGTCTGCGTGCGCGTAGAGCGCGCGCGGTTTATTAGATTTTATGAACTCTAATTACATTTCCTAAAATCAGCTATCCAACAGTAAAAGTCCCATCAAAATAAGTCCAGCGGTTTCAGAGATTACCCAGAACAAAGAGACAGAAAAACAAAAATTTTACTAATTGATGTTTTGTTACCAGTATCATATATACTTTCATATGCATTTGGTAAAAAGCTGTTATTTTGATATTACAAACAGGCACTTCAATTTGATTTATATGTATAGATCTATGGATTACAACATTACTGTCAAGATCGTATAATATAAATAACATAATTAGGCTGACACTAAGTTATGTTTTGGTAATTTATTTGTTTCCTTTGGTTGCAGGTAGAGGAGATTTTGCAGACTCTAGGCTTGTGGGACCATAGGGACACCAGAACAGAAAAGCTTTCAGGTGGACAGTCCAAACGACTTTCTATAGCCTTAGAGCTGGTGAACAATCCACCCATTATTTTCTTGGATGAACCAACCACGTAAGTTTTTCATTTTTATTCATAATATTTATTATCTGTAAAATTTAATAAATGAAGCTTTCTTGTTGTCAATGACATTGATTTACTTGACAGGTAAGAATTATTTGAATAATGTAAAATATTAATGGTATATTTTGCATAATTATGTTTATATTTATACAGAATTGAAATAGTTATTTTGAAATGCAGATTTTGTATTAAATATAAAATATTTTTTTGTACAATAAAATACTATTTTTTATATAAATATAATTGTATTAATTATTCATTATTCTCACTGTATTCAAATAAATAAATAAACTTATTTATAAATAATTTATGCATTAAAAACATTCATCATAAATATATATGTTTTTGTAAGTTTCTGTATTTTGTATGTTAAAGTTAATTTTAATTTTTTGTGATCATTTGTAAGTAAATTATACTCGGTCGACTTAACCAAAAAATAAATGTAAAAAATAATCCTAAGTATTATGTAGATACATTTATTAGATAGGTACATAAATGTATGAAGATAAAATTTTTATTTCATCATAATGTAGACATTATGATGTCTACATTATGATGAAATAAAAATTTTATCTTCCATTTCCTTATCGTCGTTTTTCGCACAAATAGTGGGATTGAAAATGCGTGAAGCTTTAAACTGTGTGTTACATATTTTTTGCACAAAAATCCTCAACAAAAAAATGTAGGAAGATGAAGGGAAAAAATGTACAAATGAAATAAACTTGTACAAAGAGGAATGTATGGATGTAAGCCGCTTTGCGACACGCCCGGCTCAGCGCTCGAGACCGAATTTATACGGATTCAGACATAAGCAGTTGAGCACTGCAAAAAAATAAGCAAGAAATTTATTGTTTTATTACGCTTATTTTTCACAACACTTCCGCACTACTTCGCCGGTTTGTTAGAGAAATACATGAATTTTTAAACATTGCTTTTTAAATTTATTACAGTTTTCTGCGGTGTTACATTGTTTGCACTTATTTAGCGTGTTTATGTATAAGTGTGCGTCTTCATGTAAGGGGGTCTAGACAATTTTCCTATCACTGATTCATTTTATCAATTTGATAAATGTCTGTACGTATCGTATCGTTGCTACTAAACATCTGTAGTAAATGCTGAATAACATTAAAAGTCGTATTTGCTAAGTGTGTATGTGTACCATGTGTTGTCAGTCTTGAGTAGCATTATGTTTATTTCCAAGGACTAAGAGGCTAATAGGCCTGTCTCTACGTTACCACTCCCTTCAAACCTTACAGCACTCCCTTGCAGCAGCGACTACCACTGCTGTTATAACTCACAAATGTATATGGCTACGGAACACTGTGAATTACAAAAAAGAGACAAATCATAATACCCCAAACAGCTAGAAACATAGATGCTAAAAGCTTTAAAGATCACAGTCAAGGCTTACCTCAGTAATAGGTACTTACTTTGCTTCGCTTTGTACTTGCTTTGCTTTGTGTAGCATCAATTTGTTGGATATTCTAAGTCCACTGCAATGTTATCCCTTTACGTATTTGTACCGCAAAACAGCGCTTTATTCGCTTTGAATGGTCGAGTAAGTTTGCCAGCAAGGGAGCTGGCTAGCTTGTGTCTATTTGAATTTGTTATGGACACAGACTATCCATTTGCCTTTTGCCCCTAATACCCAACTGGTAAAATCAACATCTTACAAATGTTAATCATGAAATGTAGTAGAATTTTTCTTGGTCCGACTTGTAAGGAATCGCTGCCAAACTCATTTCTGTTGGATTCAATTTTTACTACACTACTTTCTTTCCTCAATACAATACAATTTTATTTTTTTGTAGTCATTAGCGTTTTATATTTTTAATACTTAAACATGATTCTAAGAAGTTTATCAGGGCGCGACATTCCTATAACTTACTAAAAATATATTTCTATTATCCACTTTTAACTTGGCAAAAACAGTAAATAACAAACACAATAATATTATAATCTTTCGATTGGTGTTATTATTTTTTGTGTTCAAAATTAAATCGGTAAATTTTCGCAGCATTCATGTTTAAGGTTAAAATTCCAGAATTTCACGTTCCCGCTTTAATAGTTCAATTATAGCCACTACACATATGCAGTACAAGTAATTGCAAGGTAATTACATCGCGAATATATGCGAATAATCCTAATCATCCTGCATAATCCCGTACCAACGTTGTAATGCAGCGTAACCAGATTAAATTGTACACGGAAGCATGCCTAGTGAATAATTAAAGCAAGACTAGATGAAATTGCAGTATATTTGTTATCTATATATTAATACGTGAAGCCACTTTGAAAAACTTTGTATCACTTTTTACAAGACTACGCGGACGGTGGAGTATGAAATTTATCACAGTTGTCATAGTGTATCATAGCCATGGCTATAGTTCATTTAAAGAAGGAGTGCAGAATGCTATTTTTTTTAATAACGCATAAAAATAAACTAAATCAATAAAAACACACACACACTACTGTGCATTGACACAAACATGTACTCTTTTGTTGTTACTGAAATTAAAACATAACCACAAATTATTGTCTTATAGATTTTTGTGATTTATATTGTAATTAATAATAATAATATATTATTTATTATTGTATAAAAATAATTGACATGAAGAATGCAGCAACTTATTTTACAGGAATAACGCAGAAGGATTTTTTATATATTATAAGTGTTATAAATATATTAAATTAAGCATTAATTACGTACACTACTAAAATGAATAACTAAAACTAATATAAAACATACAATTTCAACAATGTCAAAAAACGCGTTAATATTAATTAAACCTCATTTTGCCTTTAATTTATTTTTCAAATAACTAAGCAAAGTTTTTGCTCATACAAAACATAGGCAAAAACTTTTATAGTATATAACAACTGTATGGAATTATATATGTTACCAAAAACATCATACATTATTGAAATTAATAACATATATATTAATGACTATACATATTTACCAACTTGTACATACTTTAATAAATATCTAGCTTTGTAGGAGTTTACTCCTTAAGAATCCATATTCATATAAGGCGCCCGGTATGAGAAAAATATAAGGAGTAAAATCTAGTGATCGAACGTGAACGAGGTCATCGTTACGTTTTTGGTGCGCAACCTATTGTGCGCACTTTTCCCTTTCTGTGAGTATGCTGCAAAGCAGCTTATTCATGTAAGACTATAGCTATATGTTATTTCTATACGTGTTGATAAACATTGCGGTTTTTGACATAAATATCAATAAAAATATTATATTGTAATACAATAAAAATATTGTATAGTTCTAATAATTTTCATTATATTTATCAATATCTATCATTAAGTGCACTCTAGCTGTGTCAGCTCTGAAGTACTCTAGCCGTGCGTCGGAGCTGACACACATATTTTTTTTTATTTAGGCTTAATAAGAGCCTAATTTCGATCATTGCGACGGTCAACTAGTCAACTATTATTATGCACATATATTTTTATAATAATTTTTAGTGAGTTTTTAATCGTGTTTCACTGCATATTCCATTCAAATGTCAATGAAATTTGAATAAAGTGCATTCAAATAGTTTTTATTGACTTCCGAGCTTTCAATATATACTACCCACGCGCGATAACTTTAAACCTAAGCGTGATTACGTCACATCGAAATGTTTCCATGAAAAGAAAAAATATTAATTTAATAAACCAAAATTGTATTCAATAAAGTAATCTGTTAACAGGTAAGGTACCTTAACAACAATGTGAGTTACATTGTTGTTAAGGTATTTAACTAAAAGAAACTAAAAATTTGTACATAGATTAAATTATAAAGTGAACTAAGCGCTAGGTGTCATATTTCACACAGGTCTGAAATTATTCTGATTTGATTTGGTACTAAATTATACAAAGCTGAATAGATTGTGCAAATAACCTTGTAGAGCCTAATCGTATAAGATCTTGGATATCCAAAATTAGATTTACATAGTCCTTCCACAAGACGCAACCTGGTCAGACCACTTTAAACCAAACATAGCGGAACCCAACCGAATAGACCTGGTACCGTACGTCTATTTGCGCTTTAACGTTTGATATACCTAGCCTAATTGATTTATTTCCATCCCATTGATAAAGCCACCTTTTTCCCATTCGGTGGTAAAATATTCCACGTATACGTAGATTAATTTGTTTCCCATTCAATCTCCGAATTGAAGGACCAGGGTAACAGGAAATCAAGTTGCTCAGGCAATTTCAGTTTCCGAACACGGCGTAGGTTTACGACTAATAAACCATTATGTACGGGTAGAGTGATTAAAGGAATTACTTCTTATTGTTAGACCTAGTACCTGAATCAATTTTGTTTATACACATGCTACTGACAGAAAATGAAAAAGATATATTTTATGCTGATGCATTGTTGAGTATGTAATTATGAAGTATAAACATTAAATTAATAAATATCTTGGAAAATATGTTTGAAAGGTTAAATATATTAATATATATTACCAAACATATATTAACGCTCTTGTACTACTTTTATTTCTCCAGCGCAATAGCTGAAAAAAAAAATACACAGGTTTATGTCAAAACTAGCTGACCCGGCAAACGTTGTTTTGCCATATAAATAATTAAATTACTAAAATGGCTATTAAAAATAGGGGTTGGTGATAAAAGGGTAAAAATTAAGGGTTGTATGAATTTTTAATGCCACATTATAGAAAAATAAAACCAAAAATATTGTCCAAAAATTTAAAAAAAATGTTAAGGGTGAACAACCCTTATCACTTAGGGGTATGAAAAGTAAATAGTAGCTGATTCTCAAACCTACTGAATATGCATATAAAATTTGGTAAAAATCGGTACAGCCGTTTCGGAGGAGTAAGGTAACTAACATTATGACACGAGAATTTTATATTTAAGATTATTAAAATGTTTGTTTGTAATAAAAAAAAGTAAAATATAATTTAAATAAATGTTGGTTTAGTATTACGTATGTTTGTTGCAAAATCGGCACTCAACATAACATATTTCAGTCGGACTCTAAAGACGGAAGTATGTCCAATATGAATGCCTATTAAATTTGAAGGATTTCCTTGATCTCATCATCAAATCGTGATTTGGTGACAATGGGACCAAACTGCAAGTATACCCTCCGTAATAAAAGAAAAAAAATCGCTCTACACTTAGCGGGGTAATCGGTGTACATACGTAAAAACTACCAACCGAATTGATAACTTTTAGCAGTCGGTTAAAAATCAATATAATTCTGATACAATTGGAACTGATTAAAAATTAAATCAAAATAGTGGAGTTGGTCCAAGCGTGTTTCTATTTCAGAACACGGCGTGGGTTTGAGCGATAAACCGTTATGGGGCTGGTGATTAAGCGAATTACTTCTTATTGTAGTCGAGTCATTGCAATTTCAGGTCCACGTTACGAGTAACTCCTGAGAGGTCACGTTTCGCAGCGTATGGGTCGATGGAATATAAATATATTAGTTAAGGATACATAATAGAAACAAAATCATCAATTTTTTTATAAAAATTGAAGTAGCGAGCAATCTGTCCACCTGATGACAAGTGATTACTGCTGCCCATGGACATCTATAAGTAATTTCCAAAAGGCTAGAGATTTTACCTGAAGTCAATTAAAGCGTTTCCACTCCTGGTGGCTTATATAACTAATATGGTGCCTCATATTTAAGTCAACCAGCATCCACACCCTTCCAACGAAACGCATGAAATACTCGTACTTCACGTTTGAAACAGTAATTCACGCAATATTGGTAACTCTTCGGGCGAACCGTACTGGACATAACACCTTTCACATAGATGTAGTAACGAAAGTCAGCTTTAAAAGATAAGATTTTTGTAACGATGCTACTAATTTCAATTTATAGTTATGTTTTATACTCGTATTTTAAACGCGGCCAAAACTGCAGGGCATAGTAAATTTACAATATAAGGGAGGTTATGATACGAATCAGTGCTATCGTTTGTTAATTTCAAATATTATCAACCATTTTTGACTAAATTTAATTTAACATGTTTCGCGCATCAGCCGCTCTACAAAATTATGGAAGACATTTTCTCATCACGTCAGTTGAAGACTGGCACGCTAATGCCTTGACATTTTAGTGTGCTAAAACGGAGAAAACAATACAAAATAATACATTGATAAAATAAATATATTTTACAAGGAAAATATATTGCTAATTGTAGTTTTTGACCCTCATCAAAAAATCATCTATCCATCAGCCGTTTGAAGACCAATAATGGACTTAGCCCTACCCTAATGGGGGTTTTTAACCAATTTATATGTATTTATGTATGTATTTTTGTTTGTATGTATGTCCACTTCTTTGGCACTCACTACAGCGCAAATGGCTTGCCGGATTGTGACGTATGACATACTCGTATCATTAGAATCATCCCAGTTTGCAGAGGGACATAGGCTATAAAGTTTTTAAAAATGGCGCCTGCAAATAGGGGAAAAGGGGGAGGAACGACTTTTTTTGTTATCGCGACAATGTGGGTATCAAATGAAAGCTAGTAAATAGACCATTCTAAAAATATATACTTTTATTATAATACTTTAATTGAATTGTTGACGAAAACCCATACAAGCGTAAAATTAAATACCTAAATCATTATGAAAATCGTTTTAAGCAGTCGGGTCTAATTCTAGTAATTACTTTCCATTTAAAAATATTTGCATTATTTTAGACCATTATTCTTACTGCTAGGCATAGTTTTCATACCCTGAAACTAACGAAAAATATACATACCTGCATATGTATTCCCAGTTATAAAAACATTTGTACCCCAGAATTTAACTAACTGTACCAACATTTTTTTTCCATTATAATAGTGTAGAAATAAAATCTCCATTCCTCAAAGGGACGCTTTTGTATTCAATCGGTTGGAACAAACCCCATCGAAGCTCACAAACTTGAATGAAGTTTAGCCAAAGTTGTTGTCGACCCATTAAAATTTGATAACAAAGATAGAACCTTCTGTTTGAATACACAAAGGGATTATTCGTGCCCTTGTCTCTTTAGAAATTGCGTAAACTTTGAAAAAATACTCTTCATTAAAACACTGGAAGAAATGTACTTAACATTTATGTTACTTTTAAGGAATATGAATAAATGTTCCTTTTTTTTCTTCTCGAGGGGGAAACCTTCAAAAGGGACCTGACGCAGTGGGAGCAACACCGGGCTATGTGGGATTTTTACCGCACTAAACCCAGGTGGCCGTCCTCAGCACTGTGTGAAGGACTCCGGGATCTCCAACGGAACGCAACCGGAGTCCTCCAAACGCGATATCCCTTTCGAACTCTTCCCCGGTGAGCATTTGCGCTCACCGCACTTCTGTTTTTTACGACGGCATGCGACCACATATGCCGCCCTTCTTCCCGGGGTCACTTAACTGGACGGTTTGAGCTCCCACTCTTTACAGCTCCAGCTCTACCACATTTTTTTTCTACTCTTAACGTGTCCAATATTCCATTCCACGATAAAATAATTATATAAGAATGTGATATTTATCTACAAATTATTAAAAAAAAAACCTTCAGAAAATAAAGCGAAAAGTTACAGCTAAGTGAGCTTTGGCGCAAACTTTGTACCAGAACAACAGCGAATAAACTTTTGTAAGGCTGAAATAGGGGTAACCGCCCTCCGCAGTCGAACCACACAGAATTTAATTAAATATTCCCTTTTTTAAACTACGACACAAAAAGACGAGTATTGTAATTTTAATTTGTGTATCTGTACGTTTGTCTTTAGTATTGTTGCTCCTAAAGGGGAGGCAATTTTTATTTTGATTTTTTTGTCTATAAGGTGACTTTATTATTTCTTCAAT
The DNA here is from genome assembly GCA_002930495.1 of Cecropterus lyciades. Classification (NCBI taxonomy): domain Eukaryota; kingdom Metazoa; phylum Arthropoda; class Insecta; order Lepidoptera; family Hesperiidae; genus Cecropterus; species Cecropterus lyciades. Next base: position 62,611 of record MOOZ01000148.1, read on the forward strand.
AGGTTGCGTTTCATCATAAACTATATTTTGTTGGAATCAGGGTATTTTACATTTTAAATTTAACTTAGTTTATTAAAATTACACATGTGCCGTTTAGAACTAACGTTTTTCTAATTTTTATTTCAGGGGTTTAGACGTGGTGTCAATCAGACAGCTGGTGGTACTTCTCAGACTTCTCTCACGTCAGGGGCGCACAATAGTCTGCACCATCCACCAACCCTCGGCTTCGCTATTCTCCCTGTTCGATAGAGTTTATGTCTTGGCCAATGGAATGTGCTGCTATCAGGTAAGCCGATAAAATAACTGGTACCAAATAGACATATAAATGATGAATGTAGATAAAATACACTTGCAATATATCACTCTCACATGAATAAAAGCCAGTTAAATAAAAGCTTCTTATAAAGTTATAGGAATAGTATAAAAGTATGTTAGCGTAGTAAATCTTTACAATCATTTATCCTGTCGAAACAGATCTCTTACGCTGATCTCTTTTTAATGGCCTCTCGAATATACGAAGTAGTAGTACATCGTCTGAATAAGCGAGCATCCAGATACATATTACAGGGAATTTAAACGGCTATTTAAATATATTCAAGCGGAAATATCTCCGTGGCTTGAGTACCGATCTACAATCATCAACCGATCTTACCGATCTATAAAGTTAAGCGACATCGCATCGGTCGAAAATTGGATAGGTGGTCATAATGGCTTGATGTTATATGGAGGTGCTTACAAAAGCACGAAAAACCTTCGGTCCTGCATATTATCATTGGATTCTGTTTGGATAACCTTATCGAAAACCTTAAGAACCCACCCAAATCACGTGACCATTTCAGGGGGAAGGGGGTCTTCAAAATACCACGCTTAGTCACCGAGAGGAGGGAGGGTTTAGGTTTTCGTCACGCAGTCAATATAGTCGCGTAGTCAAAAAAAAAAAAACACGCACACTTTCTACACTCATAACCCCACACTAGGATTTTCTCCTGTGTCGCGGGTGCCATGGACACTCAAAGACGAACACACAAACACCCAGACCCAGAACAGAAACCTAAACTCATCATTCAGATGTCTGTCTGGCCGGGGATCGAACCCGGGACCCACTGCGTGTCAGACCGGTATGGTGACCGCTTCGCCACGCGGGTCGTCAAATCGTAAATGAAATCTCGTGCTTTTTAGCAAAAAAAAATCAAAAACCATCTTAATCAATTACTACGAGAAAACTAGAGGGGGGTGGTCTACTTATACAGGGTCTGTCGTAAATAGTGGATAATCCGTTAACTGGAGTTGGCCCTGATGTCCAGCTCCAAGAAAATGTACTTTTTGTGTCAGGGTTGTC
>MOOZ01000148.1:66969-87659 GCA_002930495.1 Cecropterus lyciades
TGGTTTCGGTTTTTATATCACAGTGAATACACAATACAAATGATTAAGTAATAAGCGACAAATATCAAGATAAAATTTGAATCAACAAATTCATTAGATCCTGACTTGGTTCTAAAGGGCTCACTCAGGACTAAAACTAAACTAACTAAACTCTTTCTGATAAAAAATTTGAAATCAATGGGGGAGAAATCGATAAACATACATAAAAAACAGTTGAACATAGAACCTCCTCATTTTTTGAAGTCGGTTAAAAAATAAATAAGAGGTAACTAAAAGTAAACTTTTTTGTTTACTTAACCAAGATAATAATAAGAGGTGAATTATTTATTAATTTATTTTACACATGTGTGTTTAAATATATGTGTTTAAATACACAATTGTATCTTGTTCTAAAGAAAGAAACCAAGGTTTTTACCATATTTTATTTCAATCATGTATTGAAATAAATTTGGTACCTATACCATGTTATACATTTACTATATATTAAGTATAGTTACAGTGTTCGAGCGACACAAGCCACGGGCATAAATATTTCATGCCTTCATAAAATCGCTGAAATGATTTAATGAAAAAAGATGATACGAACATGGATATAAAGCCGACGAAAAACCGTAAAAATCAACTGAATCGAAGAAAGCGCCTCAGAGTAATCTATCGTCGTCGTATAAAAGGTGTAATTTTAAATAACAATCTATAAGATGATAGATGCGAACAAAACAATCGTGTCAAAATGGAAACCTCTTTTCAAATAATTAATTTCAACGTGGTAGAACCACTACTTTTTGGTTTTGGTTAGAAGGAATCCTCAGGAAGGAGTCTTCAGAAGTAGCCACAAATACATTATTTGTAATTGACTTCAAGTAGAACTCTGTTTTATCGGAAGATAAACTTCCAAGCTATGGGAGACAGTCACCACATAACATAAGATGATGCATGCTCGTTTGCTATTCAAGTTTATAAAAAATGTCAACAGCAACGTTACTACGCTTATCAAACAAACGTCGTCGTTAAATTTATAAAACGGAGTAGCTGTAACAGTGCGCTTTAATCAAATTAATTAAGAATTCAAGTGACCGCAGCGAGAAATTATGAGAAGTCGTTAATTATGAGAAGTCGTTAATTTCGCGGACAATTTAACTCTCGACCGATTAATCGGTTTCATAATTCGAAGTTCGTCTCGTTCATAATGGCTGACAGTGTTTCTCAATTTAATAAAGAACTATTTTTAAGTAACTCAACTAAACTAATTTTTTTTATTAATCATGTTATTGTCTCTATATGTCGAGATATTGATATAAATATATATAAATATTTATTACCAACAATCTTTCGACTGATTTTTAAGAGAAGCTCCTTTTACATGTTTAATTAATAACGATATAAGCGTTTCGAGGTTATCACAGAAGCGAACAACTTTAATAATTAATTAATATCATCCATATGCAAAAGATCCTATCAGAAATTGAATTTATAGAAATTTTACCAGGCTCACCTATAGAAGCCTCTAGGCTTCGATCCTAAGCGAGGCAGACGTGAAAATAATTACTAGTGTTTTGGCCTAGACGGGTGTTGATCTATAGCACCCACGACTTAAGTTGCAATTAGCGTAGAAAGCATTATTTATTTATGAAGGTATAATATGAATATATTCCGGGTATTATACGTTCCAAACTTGCATATAAATATGTTTCGATTGGAAAAAATACTCTTCGTTTGAGTGACACTAGTATATTTCCGTTGGAATTTTCCGGTGATTCGCCCGCGCTTCATCGTCTGCCAGCTGAAAATCCAAATATGAAGCGCTACACGGGGTGTCCGTTTCGATTAAACTTAACGGAAACTTATCGAATGCAGTGGTATCTTTTTCACGTTTTATCATATTCGTATCTGTAATTTTATTATATTTTAATTTTACCAATGCTACTTCCATGTAAAAATATTTACATTATCTGAAATTGAAGTCATGTCCACATTCGAACCGGTACACTAATAACTGTAATTATCTTAACGGCACTATCAACTTTTAAAAATACAAATTAGATATTTCACCGCGGATTTAACTTGATTATTATTACAAAGGCTTCATAAAAATGTCATTCCTGGTATAATAGTCGTCTACCAGAGTTAAACCTGTTTTAAATAAGAATTCTTATTGAAATTCTCATATTACCATTAATTATTATTGCTTTGTTACGTAGATGATAATAAATTAAAAATTAAAACATTTTAACACCAAAAGTTGAATTATTTTAGATATTACAGCATAACAATGTTATACAAAATAATAAAGTTACGCTCTTACTAGATAATATTGCTAAAAATCTTATAAGATTTTCCAAAATAAACGGGTACTTCAAAGGCACTAAAATTGAGAAATAATTGGAAGTAAAACGTTGTTTGTAAGAACCAAGCCAGATCCACTGAATTAGAATTTTAACCGAATTATAAAGCTATTCATAATTATGTCTACAAACAGGCGGTAATTAGGTAGATAAGTATTTACACGAACCACTACCACAATATTGTATTTTTAAAAAATAATACCCTGCGTGTGGGTATTCAGCAGCGTACCGAATATCTTGGTACTATTTGACCGAATACTAACAATCTATACTAATATTATAAAGCTGAAGAGTTTGTTTGTTTGTTTGTTTGTTTGTTTGAACGCGCTAATCTCTGGAACTACTGGTCCGATTTGAAAAATTCTTTCGGTGTTAGATAGCCCATTTATCGAGGAAGGCTAAAGGCTATATATCATCACGCTAAGACTAACAGGAGCGGAGCACCAATGAAGAATGTTTCAAAATCGGGGTTTTTTTTCTAATGAGAGTTTCCGCTGCATGCATAGTGTTTATGTATATCACGTTACATTTCTTTTTAACGCGGGTGAAACCGCGAGCTCAGCTAGTATTATATATAAGTCAAATAATTAAATAAATAAAATGATAATTTACCTTATATTAAACTAGCTGAAGTAGGTACCCGTGCTTCGCTACGTGCCAAAAGTTAGAGGTTTTAGTCGCTATCCATTGGAAATACATGAAAAGTGATAAGGACCATCCAAATAGAAATTAAATGTTAACTTCGTATATGAAAACAAAAGTTTGCTAATTCTAGCGTTATCTTTTTATTTAAAATGGAAGTATGAATTCTGAAACCATAGGGTGTAGTGACGTCACTAAAATAGTCGCCATCTTTAATGTTCATTGAGCAAAATTTCGAATTTGCGGTTATCATATAATAATTAAGTGCTTACCTTTTTTTCTTGTTTTCGTACATTTTCTTTGTCGCTATTAAATACTGTTTTTATCATTCATTATGGATTTATTATTTTATTTATTATTTTTATTTGTGTATATTTGAATCAAACAAAGTAATGAGTAAGAAATCATGTACTGAAAGCTTCGTTATTTTCGTGTTGGCACATATACGTAGTCTACAAAAACGCACTTTTGGCAAATATTTTTCGAACATTCGATTTTACGGCATTAAAGCAGAATTCAGTATTCGGCGCTCTGGAAAGTACTGGAGCTCATAATCTTACTTTTCTCTCAGAATGAACGCAAGTAGACCAGTCTGTAGTTGAATTTTGATATTTTTTGTTGATATTACTAACTCGTCAACAAGTACCTACCTACACTTACACTAGTATTAAATAAAAAGACGATATATAGATTTAGGAAAGTCAACATCACAAAACTATGTGAGCTCATGTCATAAGATCTCACTCAACTTAGCATTAAACCCAAACATAGTTCGTAATATAGTTCAACAGTACCAAAGTAACCCTCCAATAACCAAGTTTGATTGTTTTGCGAGCGACTAATTAACTGAGTTGTGAATATGCCAATCAAAATGTTTTTGACTCAAATATACTTTCAGGTTACAATTTTGTTTCGTTTAACTCATTAATTTCGTATTCGTTCTGCAATTATTGATTTTGAGCACATACGTCATAAGAAACTACATGCGTCTTTTCTCCTTATTTTTTTTCTGTTCTTGCGACAGTTCTATCTTATGTAAAAACTTTGATCTGAAACTATTTTTCATGATCCCTGTTTCAATATAGTTGCGGCTTTTACGCTGTTACCGAAGTTTGAATCGACTTTGGCTTAAGCATTTACGTATGGTAAGGCTCTTTTATTCATTTATATGATACACCCTTTAGTCCTCGAGATTAGCAATGACTAAGGTATCAATTAAGTAGGACTCCTCTAAAATTTGAATTTGATGGTAAGCACTTATTTAGGTTTTTCTATAAATTATAGTATGCCATCCTGGTGACTAGGTCCCTGCCGTCAATGAATACCTGATATCAATTCGAAAAAAGACTGGGGCTCTACATAGAGTAAGTGTACGAGTAATCCATGAATTACTCGTACAAAGGGTTCTCTTATATTTAAATAAATAAAACGAATAATTATTACCATTGATTGAACTATATTCGAAGTGAGAACGTTAAGCTAAAACTTGCTAACGGAACTTAACAGAACTGTAAGCACACTACAGAGAAACTCAATCTCCTATCTAACGGTAGAGTTATATTTGAACATACCATATAATTTAACTCGAAGTTTGAACGTGGCTTTGGAATCAAACTTGGTTCGTACATATGTTAGTTAGGGCGAGAACACAAACATTACGTGTCCGTAAAATACCACGGCACGGCGTATGGCGCAGTTTTGTGAATTTTCGCATTGCGCGCCGTGGAATTCTACGTGGACTTTTGCGGCGCTGTGGACTTCAATTGAGTATCCAGTAAAGTTGAATTCGTTAATCTAAATATTCTGCCGCCGCCTAATCATGTCACCCGGGGGCGCAAGTTGATTTTTAAAGTTCTTCCTTCAAGAAATACTCGTTATATAACAAAAAAAGAAACATTTTTTCAACCCCCTAAAGCGTGCCGGTCGGCGCGACCTCTGACGATACAAATCTACGATGCGCAACGTAGACGCCATCGCCGGCGCTGTAAGGTGACTTTTGCAAAGCACTCCGTAGATTTCTACGGCAGAGTTAAACGCATTTTTAACCTACCTATAAAAAAATATAAATTTGACACTTATGTAGGTATGTAATAATCTATTCTAAAGAAAATTACAAAATTTAATAGGTATTACATAGTTTATGTTTTGTCCGTAGTTTAGTACGTACGGGTAGGCATATACACACATATATCGTACATATATAAAAACAGAAATGTTATCTACATATTAATCTTAGTACGGATCTAACGATGCCGTAGAATTCTATGATGCTCCACGTAAATTTTGATTTCGCATCCAGAAATCCATTGCGTAGTAGAAAACCTCTACACCATGAAATTTCACGCCACACTTCATGAAAACTGAAAACTCGGCACCGTACTCCGTTCTGTAGAATTCTACGGCGGTATAACGTGGGTTACTGTTTTGGACCTTACAACTTACAAGTCGTTATAGAATATAGCATGTTGTTTGAGCAATTTTGTAGTATTGAAAGCTGATGTAGCAAATTAATAATGGATTAGCCATTTCGCGCTTTATGGAAAATCAACCCAATCAAAGGGGATAAAATATGGTGAGTTGTTTATGTTTACATTCTTCGGAATCTCGAAGGGATTAAAACGATAGTTCAACGTTTGTATAGAAGTACGTAAGTTTTGATGCAAAGATGTGGTATGTTAAATAAAAGATTTTGGGTTAGAAAAAAATAAATTTTGTTTGCATAATCTCTTAATTTCAAAGGTTATAAGGTAATATTTTTTTAATCAGGAATGCTCGTAATTCATTTTAAATGACGGATCTTGAGGCAAAGTTATAAACTAAAACAGAAACGATAGCTTCGTATTTACTTTTCCGTCGACTTTAAAAAAACTAGAGTAAAGACTAGTTCTTTTCGACCTCTATTTTCTTTAATTCATATTTAATTATTTTTTTTTAATAAAAAAAATACGTAATCTTGACTATCTTAAATATAATAATTAAATATAAATAGTTAATTAAACGCGTTAACTTAATTACAGGTAATTTCGAGTGTTAAAAGAGTTATATTTAACAGTTACTTAGTTATTATATATAAACTATACATTTCACAAATGTTACTTAATTTTTATTACTTCCACTTTACGTTAAATTCCCAAATCATATTTATATTATAAATACGAAAGATTGTTCGTATGTTTATTAATCTTTCACGCAAGAGTAGGTACTGCTCAGATTTTGCTGAAATTTGAAATAAAACATGGCCTAAAATAAGATACTCATTACCGTGTTAAGCGCGACCAAAGCGAACGGAACCACGTAAACAAGCTGGTTATTTCTAAATATAATATATTCAATTTGTTTCATCAACAATTTTGCAATCATTATTATAAAAGTAAATGTTCATCAAAGAAAAGATGCAAGCGTAAAAAGTACGAACGATCAAAGAATACCGCAGCATGTAATTATTATTGTCCAATATTCCTCTCAAAGTACGAGCTCTTGAAAGTTTTCGAAATAAACCATCTCACAAACAGGGCATTCTCGAGAATGTCTCAGTTTCGTCGCATTTTCCATTTTTCTCAATTGTCGTTACATTTCGCTTTTTACGTATTTTATTTGGGCCACTCTCAAAATACAATTTTAAAATCGTTTTTGTTATAAAGCCATAATAAGCTAAAAATATGTGTATGGCAATAAGTAATAAGGACGTTTTTTTATTAGGAAATATGCACACTGTGTGATTTTAGTCATAGACAACACGTGTAAACTACTAAAAAATCACGTAAATGTTTTCATGGCTATTAACTGTTATCACTTCATTACCCTGTCACACTCTTCGAACCATAACATAAGAGTACTTTAATCTGGTATTATTAAGCAGAAATAAACATCGCGGTGGTGCCTACGAAGTCGAACCATAAAGCATCCTACCTTTAAAAGTTATAATACCTTTTACGCGACATTTAAAACAATATGAACTTTTGGGAATCATATCGAACGCATGAGTAACGTATAAAATTTAACTGCACACGTTTCGATATAGAGTAGAGAATGCGTAAGATTTACTGTTTCACATTAGGCTGTTTCAAACTTAAAAGCTTTCTAACGTTAAGTACCCATAACAGTATTTCTTGAGAGTCGATTAAGTTAAATTACTTTGAATCGCAACCTCTTTAGCCCTCTTATTCTCTTTATTTCATTTATGGATTCATTGTATTACGCCTTGATACTATACGTATACCACTGAAAAAGATACGCTATTTAAAAGGTGATTTAAGGCCTAGCACATACATATAACCAGTTTCTAGTTAAACAACTATTTAGTTGTACGTTAAAGAATACAGAAATGTAAGTACATATGTATGTAGATAAGACTCAACCAAAATATCAAAACAACAAGATCGATCGCATTTTGAGAAATATATATAAAACTATCGACCGATAGTTCAATGTGTATTTCCTCGATTAAATCAATCAATTCGCGACTATTCAGATGACCGGTCAATAGGGAAAACTAAAAAACTATTACATAAATGGATAACGACTAGATTTACTATATGGCGGAGGCTTTGTTTGATCGGCAATAAATCATACAAGCACACATCGCGATTTTACTATTTGACTGATATAACAATTGTAAATATTCGTTTAGCCTAAGACATGTGAAAGAAACTGAAAGAAAAAGATTACCTCCATCCTTAATAAATGGGTATGTACTTATTATAGACGATCATTATATAGGGGGGAGACATTACATCATTTAATTTTGTACTTCTAGGGTGCAGCGCCCCTGATGATCCCATTTATGTCAGAGGTTGGTCACATTTGCCCCACCACGCATAATCCTGCTGATTTTGTATTGGAAACGCTCCTTGGAGATTCGGAAGCCGCAGCACACATGTCAGAGCTATGCAGCAACGGAAAAAGTACAAGGAAACTAGACAGAATGCTAGTAAGAGGTGGACGGTAAGTTTATTTTTTTTTACCACGTAAATTTATAACCAAAAAGTAAATAATCTACTAGCACATCAAATATTTATTTATAACTATTCTAAGTAGGATGGAAGAGTACACTTAAAGCTTACCTTTTCCTTGTCCTTCAGTCCAATAGACTTAAGGCTTTAGGTATATCAGATTTATTAAAACAAAACTTTTGTGTGTAAACAAAAGTTGCACATTTTGACGCAGAATAAAAAAATGTATGAGTTAATTTTACAGAAAACCTGTACTACATTCGGATGACTCCATCCAAAGAATATTCGTGGAGCACGTCGCCAAAGAACAGACACAAAAAATGGAGTTCCCGACGACATTCTCCACGCAATTTAAGATTTTAATTAAGCGCATGTTCATACAGAACAAGAGAAACATGGTAAGTTCTTCTTTTGATGATAATTCCGTGGAGAAGATATGTTCTTTCGCTTATTTTATATATTGTAAGTGGTTACTGCTACCCAATATCTGTAAGCAACTTGATGTAAAAGAGTGATTGACTTCTTATGAGGGTTCCATGTGAAGTCAATCACAGATGCGTCGCTGCTCCCAAAAACTAAGATGTTTGCCTCATATGAAAGTAAGCCGACAACGCAAATATTGCTCATATCAAGTATTGCCTCATATGAAAGTAAGCCGACAACGCAAGTAATAATCGTACCACCGTCACACCTATCTCTAGTGTAAACTAGAAATAGTTGTCACAATGGTATGATTGCTACTTCAATATAAGGAAAGAATTAAATTGAAAGCGCAAATTTTGCAATGGTCTAGGAACGTTTTTGTTTCCAGACAAGCATATGGATTCAGTTCATACACCACGTGGCATCTGCTCTCCTGCTCGGTGGTATATTCTTCCACGTGGGCAACGATGGAAGCGTACCCGTGGTCAACTTCAAGTTCTGTTTAAGCTGCCTGGTCTTCTTCATGTACACCTATGTCATGATTCCTATATTAATCTGTAAGTATTGTGTTCGGACCAAAAGCGATTAATTCAAATGAACTTGTAAAAGGTTTTACGTACGGATAAATTCCTCAACTTATTCTAAAGTACGATCGAAGATTTAGCTCCCTCACTTTGTTTGTCTCCGGCTGTATAAAAAAAAATACGCTTTAAAACACGCTTTCTACACTCATAGCCCCACACTAGGATTTCTCCTGCGTCGTGGGTGCCATGGACACACAAAGACGAATACACAAACACCCAGACCCAGAACAGAAATTTAAATTCATCATTCAGATTTCTATCTGGCCGGGGATCGAACCTGGGACCCACTGCGTGTTAGACCGGTATGGTGACCGCTCCGCCACGCGGGTCGTCATGAAAAGATAACAACGTTTCATGTCATAATAACAACAATTAAATAATAGTAGCATAGATATTACTTATACTTTACTGATATATTCTTAGATATTTTTCTTATATTAGGCGTTAAACAAAAATACTCTATAACTTTTTATACAACCTACAAATTGGAAATGCAAATTGTGTCGTGATCCCGTAAAAGCTGCGTGCAAATTCAAACACTCCATGCCGCAACCGTCTCCAGAGACATTGCAATCATTTTGGGAAGGATCCTTTTAGGAATTCCAAAATTTACATACATAACTAATTCCACGTTGCATATTGGATCTACAATGGCCTTGCTACGTTCAGCCGAAGCGGAAATATTCAACAAAAATATGCATAACAAAAAGTTTCCGTACATTTTTTTGTTCGGTAACAGTATTCCCTGACGACAATAGGGAAATTTTGTAGGATTTTACGTCACTGATTACATTGTGGTGTGGATTATTGAATTGACTGATTTTTGTTCCTGTCTATGTTCCAATAGGATAGCTTTATTAAATTGATGTATTATTCAATAATATTGCGTGCTTAAATACGAACAACGTAGTGTGTGTGTGTGATACGTTTCGATCGAATTGAAGAGGCTAACTTCGTTAATTACCCTTATTACATCATTGTCTCATTTCTGGCCACGGGTTGTCTTACATTGTCCCTGTAGTTCCGGGACCAAAATAGGGCTACGGTATCCCCTGCCTGTCGTAAAAGGCGACTAAAATGGGGCTTCGTGGTTGCGGGCGCCAAGAGGGGGAGCTCGAGCCGTCCAGCCAAGCAACCTCGGGAAGAACGGCGGTATGTGTGGTCGTATGCCTTCCGCTCACAGGAAAGAGCCCGTAAGGGGCATCGCGCTCGGAGGACTCCGGTTGTGTTTCGTTGGAGATTATCCACGCAGCACTGAGGACGGCCACCGAGAGGGTTTTAGTGCGATAAAAATCCCACATAACCCGTCGTTGCTCCCACGACGTCGAGTACCTTTTGAAGGTTTCCCCCTCGTTACAAAAAAAAGGGTCGTCTCACATAAAAAGAATTGTTGACCAGCTCACCAGTTGACCAGCTGCCTCTAAAATAGCATATAAAGTACCTTATCGATGTACACGGACGACAGTTACCACTTACCGTTAGATAGATTGCATGCTCATTTGCTATGTCAATCTTTTCATCATTATATTACTACGTGAAGCAAAGACTTTGGACCCCTTTTTACAAAAATTGCGCAGACGGCACGACGCAAAATTTGGCACACTTATAGTTTATATGAAGTAACCTATTGAAATTAAGAAGTATGCTTGTGACACTTCAGTGAATATCAAGTTTACTTTTTATTTTAGTTTTAATACGGTCAAATTTCGACCACTGACGAGCAACTAGTTTAAAAAAACTCTCAATCTCTTGGATCTTCAAATTTTTATTTAACTTGACAATATAAGTTTCTGTTGTAACAATGCTGCCCTTTCCAGTTCCACTAGAGTTGCGGATGCTGCGTAGAGAATACTTCAACCGCTGGTACAGTCTGAAGGCTTATTACGCCGCGCTTACTTTTTCTTCGTTACCGATCATGGTAAGTTATTTATATTGTTTATATTATCAGCTATATTCATTATTCACTATGTCTACTCAATCATTGTTCTTGTACTATGCGGGGAGAGAACAAATGCAGTGAGACTTTCTCTTACTAATATTGTCCCGATGACTACTCATTGCCTAGATAGATAAAGATTTCCAGTATTATTAATTGTATTGTGCCCTCCTTGTATTACGTTGGAGCCATGCTAGGGTCTCGACTATAAACTAATTAATAAAACGCTAAATAATTTATTAAACATTAGTCTAAGTTAGGCTATATCTTAACAATTCACAGCATTTCTTAGAGGTTACATACCATGTACATATATAGAATCGGGCAGGTCTCTCCTTTGGAAAAGGAATATTGAAAAACATAATACTCTAAGACGGACTGATGGAAAATATATAATAATATGGTGCCCGTAAACAATATCATAATACAACTAAAACTTAAGTTTGGTTAATATTTAAACAAGATGTAACTTAATAAGAAACTAAAGCACTCTCTAATTTAATCAAAACTTTAGTCTTTTGATGCAATAACTACTAAATTGTGCATCGAACGAATTGGTATATTATGCGCACTCTATTTGCTAAACCAAATTGGATGATATTGGAAAACAATTTCTGTTTTAGACATTTAGATAGTTTATATCAAATTTAGTTAAATTACATAAATAACAAGTAAACATAATTGTCCACTAATTTATCAGAAATAGGAATGTATGTTTTCTGGATTATAAATTCTATTAACCCCACTGTTGGGCACGGTTTTCTCCAAAAGCCTAAAAAATAAACTATGTGCGAGTGAGCCACTTATGTTGTCTAATGGACACAACTGGACACTACATATACGCTTCCCGAAGTAGGAGCTTTTGTCAATAGTCACCGCAATGGCGTGCATGTTGGTGATCGCAGGAGGTGTTGCGGTTACATAGGACTTTGCTGATCGCCTGAATTTTGACCTTTAGTCGCTCCTACCTACATGAGTTTTTTGCATGGATGTAGCAAACGAGCATGCCCACCTGACGGTAAGTGGTTACTGCCGCCCATGGACATCTGTAATAAACCCTAGGTAAGATCAAACTCTCACCGCAGGTTAGCCACAGATGCGTTGCTACCCCTGGGGACTAATATGGAATGCCTTGGAAAAGTATGTCTCCCTTAGACCAAAACAAGGCAGCGCATAACACAGCTGTTATGAGGCAGAAATAGGTGTGGCGTTGGTGCTTCCAGAGTCGAACCACAAAGAGTTCTACCTACCACTTTCAAAAATTTGCTAACAAAAACAACACGGCACAATTTGGTCGGACAAACAAAAGTGTGTCTACCATATCACACCGTTCAATTCTGAACACTACTGCAATAAAGTAGAAAATGACATAACGATGGCGGCACCGCAGTCGAAGCATAAAAGATTGTCCAATTTCATTTTGATAATTATTTTTTGTTCCAGTTAATCCTAGGCATGGTGTTCCTCACGATTAGCTACGTAATGTCGGGCCAGCTGTTGGAATGGGACCGTTTCATCATGTTTAGTATCAGCGGCCTACTTATCGCACTCTGCTCAGAGGGCTTGGGACTGGTTGTAGGAACTGCTTTCAGTGCCACGGTAATAATTACGTAACTTTTTTATTGTATTCTCAGGTATTATTTTAAAGACACTACCTACATTGGTTGTCATTACCTTTTGTAGATCCATTGCACGAGTACCGCAGCAATATTTATATCAGCCTTCAGAAGTGAAGCATTAGTTTATTATAATTTAGAGCTCTTGCATGTAAGGAATCAAATTAGCTTAAGATTTACATATTTTATCGTTTAAAGTTATTCAAAGCAACAAGTAGAGAATATATTTTCGTTTGTTTCATACATAAAATACCTATTACCTTGTTGCAGAATGGCTCCATTGTTGGCCCAGCGACAGTAGCACCGCTTCTCGCCTTATGCTGCTACGGGATGGGTTTTGGACCCTACATCGAAGCTTCCATGAAGTTGCTGATGTCTATGTCCTATTTACGATACGGTGTCACTGGATTCTGTTTGGCATTGTATCAAAAACGGCCACTAATGAACTGTGATATTGATTTCTGTTTGTACGCTGATCCCAAACTTCTCTTACGAGATTTAGGTATGACGCATGACACGTATTCAGTGCAAATCATATGTTTATTAACATTTACGGCCTTACATAGAATAGTTGCGTACTTTGCTCTCCGGTACCGACTGAGAGTAGAGTACTCGAATAAGTTTATGACTTATATAAGCAAGTTCTTAAAACATAGATAGACACACACTAGATTATTAATGAATAAAATATTATAATGATTTATGACAAAAGTTGTGAGTTACAGACATCATAAGAATATGACTACATTTATGTTTCGTGATACTGACAACCTAAAGATCAATTATAGGCAGATATTTATTACTAAATATTTATTATCCTACCGAGGAGATGGTTTGTCATAGTTCAAGCAAAACGGTAGTAATTATACGTACAGGATAACAGCATTAGATATATGTAAGTTTCAAAATATTTTCTTCAAGCGACATCCAGCGACAGCTTACAGCTGCACGCATCACCGTTGAACGTTAAAAACGAATGTATGTATATGAACGATCTTACGGAGCCACGAAACGCTGCAAATTATAGCGAAATATGCTGAAATTCGTATTTCGTAACACTCAGGTAAGGCATATACTCGCAAGTAGCTGACGCAAATTATCAGTTTAACTCGTTATTAATTTTGTTATTTTAACATTGTCGCACTACTTGTGCGTGGGAAAGTTACTTTATCTTTTTAATAAATTTGCTGTACATTTTAATAAACGACATCAAGAATCAAGTATATATTACGAAACTTTATCAAAGCTTTTATTGGAAAGTGCATCTTAGTAAGTAGGTATATCGGTGAATATTTTAAGTTACCATATCCCTAAGGATAAAACGGGTTTGAGAATTAATTTGAAGTGTCTTTCGAAAAATTTCATCTCTTTAGGGAAAACAACCATTGTATGAAGTTACTTTAAGACTGTATAACATAAGTTTATTTTATAATTATACCTTATTCTTATGTAAGTAATTAGCAATCAATACCTTTAATAATTATACCTTATGTAAGTAATTAGCAATGACTTAATTGTTTATGTTACCATTAAAGTGCGTAAAGCCAGTAAATAATCGCTACTCCTATAAGTGTGGTACCCGTTTGCACGTTTATTGCGTAAGAAAACTGAACATGTCTGGGATAACTTATAGCCTTTGTTACTCTAAATTTTTTATCTTCTTTTTTGTACTTAAACCTAACGATAAGGCAGACGGGCTACCTGATGGAAAGTAGTCACCGTCGCCTATTGACATTTGCAACACCTGAGGAGTCGCCTATGCATCGACGACTTTGAAGATAAGGATAAGAGATAAGTGAAGGATAGATAAGAGAAGGATAAGAGAAGGAGAGCTCTTTTCGCCTTTTCTGAAGAGCCCCATGTCATAACGCTCCGGAAATACCTCAGGAAGAAGTTCATGTAATTTCCTTCTTACAAATGTATTAGTGCCTGACAATAACATAAACATTGATAGACAAACCCCTGAACGTAGCTATAGTTTTTTTTAAGGGGCGACGGGAGGTCCAAATGCAGTGACGTATCGAGGCCGGATTTTTTTCATAACTATGCTAAAAGAGTGGTCCGGAATAAATAGTCTCTGAAATTTATCGGGGGGAAACGAAAAAGTTCGTCCTGTTGTGAAGTTATTTTTTCGCCTTTGCTAAGAGGAAGCAGTCCGGTACCCTAAATCTCCAACTTATGAACGCCCATGGTCAGACCCTCTCATTTCTTATAAAAGTGTGACGCAATTTATGATCAAACCATCACTGCAAGCAACACCCGAATCTATACAACATTTAAAAAAATAATCTCCATTTTTTTTTAAATAAAAGTTATATCAAGTAACCATATAATTCATTACCTAACTATGTACCTTCCTATATTGTAACGTTATTAAATAACTCAAAATACCAAAACATATATTTCTTCTTTTTTTTCTTTTTGCACTTAAGACATAATTTGATTCTACTACTGTTATGCCTATCAACAGTTCATAATAGCACCCAATTAAAGCTAATAATTTAATAACATCCATCCATTATGTGGGTACTGAAAGGTCAGCGAAATAAACTGCAATTAAAATCCCTTACTACTATTAAATTGTTAAACCAAACGATTAATTATTCATAAACGTTTTATTATTACTTAATTACAGTATATAAGTCATCGTTAATAAATATTTGTATACGTGTTAATTCAAAATCGGCTTGAAGTAGAACTAGGGTTGCCAACATTTCGTCGTCAAAATTTAGTATCTTTCAGAGTACCTACGCTACAAAAATATAATACATATATAAAACATATAGTACTTTATGGACAAAACATAACGTGTAGACAAAAATATATTTGTTACTAATTTATATATTTTCTTGCACTTTTTGCATTTTGTGTTTTTATTGCTTCAAAAGTGTCATGTTTCTATTAAAATTATTGTAGAGACGCGTTTATAAATTAGGATTTGGAACTGATGGTTTTTTTTGTAAGATTTCGGTGTCAAAATTGTGGTATTATAGCGTTATTTTTTTAATAGTATATAATACACAGACCCGAAATATAGTACATACTATATACCCGAAATATAGGACCCATGTTCTATATGGAGTTAGCGACAGATGTCTGTAGGCGGTAGTGATAAGTGTGACTTGCCATCAGGTGGCCGGTTGTCACTTTGATTGAGTAAAACGAGCAAGCAGCTTCAAGCTTTTAAAAATAGACTAAGCTAATGGTTCATACGATATTTGTCAACATAATAGGTGTTTCTCGACCCCTAACTAGTCCCGTCCCCCTTATGTTCGCCCATGATTCAAACAAAACATATAATAAGCACATATTAAGAAAACTACCCAATAGGTAGGTACAGTAGTACATAGGTAGGTAGGTTAGGTAGTAACCTAAACTAATACGAAAATAATACATAAGATCTATTAGAGTGATGTAATCGTAACTCAAAACTATGTATGTTTTTATACCTACGTTATTTTTACTTTTTGTGTAATAAAGTCTTTTTGACAGGACTTTTGCTACGATTTTTGTTATATTTTTGGAGCTACACCTATCACACTTACAAACATTTTAATTTACGCGTAGGAATTACTTGTCGCTACTTTCCTGCGCTACTTTTCCTTACTTTATTGTAATAAAACCATAGAGTTAAATCAGCGTGCAACCCTTACAACTATTAATAATCGCACCTGTAAATAATTGTGTTTACTTAATAATTATTATTTTAATTAGGAAATAAGTATAGAATATATTTTATTAAAAACTTGTGTAATATTGTTTCATCTTTATATGTACTACAGTTATTACGTTTTAATTATATTATTGCTCTGAACAAAAGCAAGGGTGACAGGTTAGCACTCGTAAAATAAACTATAGCAATACCGCTAAAATAACATATTCTTAATTTCATTTTTACTTACCTACTTGCGTATTTGTCTGTGTATCTGAAAATTTAACCTTAAGAATAGAACTAATGGTTTTTTGTTGTTTTAAAATGTAACGAATACATATTAACTTTCAAGTTGTGAGATTAAATTATTTTCAAATAATTGTTGATTTTCATAAATATCGAACACACATAAATACCATAAACATTTAAGAAGTATTTAACCACCAAAAAATTATTAATAGCTTCCAGACCATTAGCAATATGCATTGAATTAACACAATAAATAACTAACTTTGAAGTAGGAAGTCATTGCTTACATCTGTAAAATATTAAAACCGACCAAGTGCGAGTCTGACCCGCGCATGAAGGGTCCCATACCATTATCAATAAATAATTTAATGATTTACTTTTTGTTATCTTTTGTTAAAAATAAATACATTCGAATATTAATTTTACGTAACGTAATATAAATTTGATTTTAATTTACCAACGAATAATTTGGTTAAAAACGCCATCTTGTGGTGAATGATCCAACAAGGGATTCTGGATAATATGTTGAATATTGAACCAACCGCCATCTATCACTCCGATATTGAATTCCTTTGTACATTTGGTAGATAGCGCCATTTAGAAAACGTAATGAGCGCATGAGCAATAAAAATCAATAATAAATTAATTTTTATTTTTATAAATTTATTTTATTCTGTTCTTATAGCAGCAACAGAAATACATCATCTATGAAAATTTCAACTGTTCATGAGGTACAGCCTGGTGACAGACAGACGGACAAAAGGGCCAACGGAGTCATAGTAATAGGATTCCGTTTTTATCATTTGGGTACGAAACCCTTAAAACACATGTACCTAATGATTTTATTTTAATACGATTGTATGCCTAGAATCGCTATCAAATTTACGCGTTTTTATATCGACATATTCTAGTACAATTATCTGAAAGAAAATTATTCTGAGATTAGATACGAGCTGATAATATATAAGGAAAACATACTTTCATTGAACTATATATTTATGATAATACATGATTATTTTACATGATTTACTTGATTTAATATAAAATTGTAAATTAGGCATTTGGCAGTAGATAGAATTATTAGTTGTATATGAGCCGTATTTAAAAATCGGTACATAACATTACCTACAAATTCTTAACAATGAGGGATACAATCCTATCTAATATTATAAATGCGAATGTTAGTTTGTTTTTGAAGAGACTTCCCTATATGTAGCGTTTATGTAGCGACATTATAAAATACTTTTTGAATTTGATGATAAGTCATTTAGGTAAAAATGAGCGGGTGAGTGGAAGACTACGTTATTAATCCAAAAAAACCTACTCAATGTTGCACACGAGCTTAAAATAGAGTTTATTTTAAGCTCGTTGGTTTAATTTGGCTCCTTCGAACTTTGTCCATGACGAAGGTTCTCCATCATTCATGTTTTTGCTATCCTAATGATTCTGGTTGGGACATTAGGTGAAATTGTTAAGTTAAAATTAGATAAGTTCTATGACTTCTATTTACAAAAGAGTCGTAAAATGATGATGAGTCGTAAAAAGTCGTAAAATGATAGTACCATTCTACGCAAGATGTATATCTAGACGGATAATATGTCCAGAAAATTAACATATAACATTATATTTTATATTTTACCCTGATAAGTAGTTAACCAATTATCGCATAGTCCGTGACCACGAACGAAGCCGCAGGTAAAAGCTAGTTTGAAGAAATAAAATAAGGAGTAGCTATGATTAATAGCAGCGATTCATTCAAACGGTTGATTGAAGACTGCTGCTATATTTTAAAATCAAATCAATTAGTTTCTTCATATATCTGGGAAAAAAGTTGAAAATGCAATTCTAAGGATGTGGCTAATGCCTCTGAAACCAACCATCAATAAATCTCACCTCAATTTTTTTTATCTCGATAAATATCACTCTTCTTACATTACTTACAGGTAAGTCACTAATTACATATTAATAAATGTAAATGTGACTTTTTATCGAGTACACTTTGTTTATTACGTAATTACTGTATAGTAATTATCATGACCTACTTTTACCACTGCACAAACATAGCTTTATCGTACTAAAGAAGCATTCTTGCAGATTTAAATAAGAATTCATCTTAGTTATACCTAACTTGAGACAATACCTAATTATTGTGATGTACCATTCCTTGTACACACAATAGCAAGTGATAATCTGTAAATTTGATAATGATGGGTATATTTTATGGATATTAAAAATTATAATAAATACGCGTGTAAAAAGACTTTAATAGCATTTCCGTGCTCAATACAATATAATTTAAATACATACTCTTTTGCCTATACCTCATGCAGTTTTGTATAATGATATTTCCTGCTGTAGGCTGTAACATGTGTATAACATTTATAAGATTACAAAATCTAGCCTATTATTGCTCTGATGTCAGCTAATTTTATCAACAGTTAACAAATCTAGTTCCATTACATATTACTACAATGATTGCATGTGAAGCATGTAACACTTGTTAATATTTGTTCAAGAAATCTTTATCTATATTGCCCAATTGTTTACTTATATTTTCTACAAATTATCTTAGCTTACAAGTGAAATACATACAAAGTGTAACAAACATATACATATTTTATCTCAATATAAATTTCTATACAATATCATGATTTCTTAACAAAACATTTATGGCCCTAGTGGATGCTACGACTATATTTTACTTAATCAATCTTTACAAACATCCAAAGCATCCTGCTTCTCTTCAGCCAACTCCTTGCCGGTGGCATCCAGCATTTGACGAGCAAAGTCAGAGATAGTAAGACCCTCAACAATCTTCCATTTCCCATTAGTGACAGTGACAGGGAAGGAGAAAACTACATCAGGTGGGGTACCGTATGAACCATCAGACACAACACCCATGCTCACCCAGCGGTCACCAGTGCCCAAGAACCAGTCCCTCATGTGGTCAGATGCTGCCTTCGCAGCAGAGAGGGCAGAGGACATTTTCCTAGCAGCTATGACTGCTGCTCCACGCTTTTGAACAGTTGAGACAAATGTTGTCTTCAAGTAGTTGTCATCATTAATCGCAGCTGGCACTAGCTTGTCAGCACCTCCAATCTTGGCAACAGCATTGGATGCATCAGGGAACTGTGTAGATGAGTGGTTGCCCCAAATAATTACATTCTTAACATCTTTAACTGGAATACCAAGTTTAGCAGCCAGTTGTGACTGGGCGCGATTTTGATCCAATCGTGTCATGGCAGTGAAATTTTCCTTTGGAATGGATGGAGCATATTTAGAACAGATAAGTGCATTTGTGTTTGCTGGGTTGCCTACTACCAGTACCTTGACGTCTTTGCGAGCCACTTTGTCCAAAGCCTGACCCTGTTCCTTAAAAATGCGTACATTGGCTGAAAGCAAATCTTTTCTTTCCATTCCTTCTCTCCTAGGCATGGCGCCGACTAGGAAGGCTGCAGCAACATCCTTGAAGGCCTCCTCAGGGTTAGCAGTGGGAAGTACTCCAGCCAACAATGGCAGAGCACAGTCAGCTAATTCCATGACCACTCCTTCTAAGACGCCCATCATGGGGGCTATGTCCAAAAGATGGAGGTAGACAGTCTGTTCAGGGCCGAACACTGCACCAGACGCAATCTGGTACAGTAAGGAGTAGGCGATCTGACCAGCTGCTCCGGTGACCACAACTTTGATTGGGGCAGCCTGAAAATAAAAGATAAAACGAAAATGTTAAAAAACGTGTCTTACTAGACGTCTTACCTACTTTCCTCCCTTATCTCATTTATTCAGTGACGTGAAGAGGTCAAATAAAAAGGGTAGAGTCGGAAATATTTAAAACAGTTTAGATCATCGAGTAATTTTTTGAATAAAACTAAGAATAAATACATTACCATTTTTCGAGGTACAATTATTGTAGTGTTTAAATTATCGACTTCTTTACTAGATCCACAACATAGGCATGCCATGGCAATCTTAATAATGATTCTTCGATAAATCGCTATCATTAATCGATAATCCTACTATGAACGTGAACATTATTATTATTAGTATCTTATATGACATGGTTTTATCTCTTTGGTCAATTTGTATAAGTTTCAATTAGATTTTTAATTTACATCTAAACGGTAAGGTCAAATCAATGTCACTGGAGAAAAAAACACCAACTTACCATTTTGTCAATCTGCTAATTACAAATTCAAATCCTGAACGTAATGTTACAACAAAGTGTGTAAAATAAAATTACACCGGCCGGTTGACAATGCTTCGAGAATTTATAAAACTGCCGGCCACAAGATCG
>MOOZ01000148.1:98790-113204 GCA_002930495.1 Cecropterus lyciades
ACCAGAGAAAAGTAACCGTCCTCCTTGGTAAGAATTATAAAGGATTGAAGTAGCAATCAAGCAAGCAGTTATAACTGATAGAAGATGGTCACTGCCATGCATTGACATCCACCAACTCCGTACAACAGGGGTTCTTCCTAGAGTTTATCACAATTGCGTTGACTCTCCTGAAAACTAAGACGATCGTCTCATGCGTAAGTCAGCCGGAAATTACACTCTTCGACCGAAACGCAATAATTGTTTTACGCGCTTCAATTGGGGAGAGGGGGTTGTTCCCGCCGAAACCTTGATTATAATTTTTATGAATAAAACTTAACCAATTTAAATCTATCGTTTCTAGAATATCTATTTCTAGATTTGTATAAGTACTTATTATATTTTTACAGGTGACTTGTGCATGATCAACGCTACTGTTAGCAAAAATGTTAACAAAAAGTAAGTACCTAACATTATACTCAACGATGTTATGAAATTTTATTAAAAAGCATATTCGTTATGTTATCATCAGCCCTTAGAAGTAAAAAGATGGGTATACATCTTCTAAAATGGGGTTCGCCATAGCAGGTCAACTGCAACAGGCAGTCTGTGTTGCTGATTGAAGCAAAGAACATCACAGGGCGACACACTGTTATATTTGTGATGGCACCATGCTTTTTGCATGCCCTCTGACACCCAATTGAATAGTTATATTGTAATATAGAAGTAACAATCTGCTCAACTTTATATAGAACAGAGAGTCTATACAAGTGGATTATAAAAAATGTTCGCTTTTTTTTACCTAAATTATTAAGTATCGTTAATAAGTTCAAATAAGTACCTACACAAAACAGTAATAACTATGTAAGTCTTAGTTATTATTCTTAATGTTTCTTATTGTAAGAGAAAGCCCACGGCCAGAAGTGGGACAATGAAAATAAATAATTTGAATGCAATTGTTATACTATGCTATACCTACTTTATTGAAATTTGATACTTTTGTTGTCAAGATTTGTGTTTCAAGAAACGATTATTATCGAGCCTCGTCAGGAGATCCCTAGACTGGTTATTGAACTCCCGGAATGTGAAGAGAGACTTGAAGATATGATCCAGGTAAAAGATTTTAAATATACCAAATAGAAATGAAAGTCTACAAACTTCGGCCTCTGACTTTTTTGTAAATCCGTGTTGAAGTTTCTGACACGCACGACGAATTGAAGTTATTTCCGCAATTGAATCGAAATTGAAACGTAATTATCACATGCTTTATCAAATAAGAAAGATTTAGCAAAGAAACATACATGTCTTTCTAAAACAAAAAAAGGTTCTCATACATTTTTGCCCATATTCACACTTATGTAGTACCTAAGCTATGGCTAAAATCCTTCTCAATCTAAGAAGAGACGTCCTTAGCTACAGTAAAATAAAAGATTTACGACGATAAAGTATTTTGATTAAGTGTTAAAATTGTTAATTGACTTCATTTTATGTTACATGTACTGGTTTTCAGAAAAGCGGTAACGTTGTCGCTAATGTTCAGGATATAACTTTAAAAGAACCAACATTACCTGAGCATCAACAGCTGCTTAATGTGAGTACCTATTCTATCACACCGAATTCATTTATGTTATTTTTACAACTCGACTCAGAGTAAGGTATAAGAAAATATATTTAACACTAAATATTATTCTTGATGATGACTGCAAGTTGCATAGAAAATTTTCCTAATATTGGTCAACAGCTTTCCGATTATAATCTTGATGTTCATCTTAAACATACCTCGAATTCATCCCGTAACATCACTATAGTAGGCCTCAAGTTCACGCGATAGTTTAAAATAAATTACTAAATAAAACTAAGATTTTATTATTATCGTTATTTCTTACAAAATATATTATGAAACAGGATAACTTTGGGGAATTACACCCAGACCAGGCACTTCAGCTTCTAGCAGACAGAACGTTAGAAATGATGATGGCCCAAGACGTATCGGTGGCGCAGCAAAGTCTAGAACTCCCGGCTCTAGACTTTTCGACGGATAAATCGCACGAAAAATCTAGACTTGCACCTCACGACACCGCGCAAATGGAACGAATCTCGGAACATGATATGACACTGTATAAGAAATGTAAGTTCGTCGAGGTTACATCTAATCTATACATATAATAAAAATAAAAGTTCCATGTCTCTGTACATATATTTAAAATATGTACATATATTTAAAAAAAATGATAGTTGGAGGACTGAGAATAAATTCACTTAATTTTTTTCAACAGTGACAAACAGACATAATTTGCATATAAGATTTTTTGTCGATTTGTTTGACTGTGTGATTGAAATCGCATCGAACTAAGTTAACTGAATTTAACAACCGGTTATTACAGTTTAAAGTTATCTCACCTATTTATTTTTAATCCGATTTAAATAGCAAACGAGCATGCAGTCCACCTGATGGTAAGTGATTATTGCTGCCCATGGATTTCTGTAAGCAACTTTATATAGAACAAGGGGTTTTATCTGAAGTCGATCACAGATGCGTTGCTACTCCCAAGGATTGAGATGATCGCCTCAAATATAAGTGAGCAGGCAACCACACCTAACGAAACGTAAAAATTGCTTCACGCTAAAAATAGGTGTGACGGTGGTACCACCCCGGTCAGACTACACTGGTTCTACCACATTTTTAAACGTGAGTGAAAACGCATGCCACAACTAGTAAATATGATTATGTGCCTATAAAGTACTCACAGAACGCACCCCAGTTGTAAGACGTTAATTAATTATTATTCATCTCTCGTTCTTGTTTACAGCTATGGGAGATGAATTGCCGCTAATTGACGACGTTGTTAAAGGTCAGTAATTCGAAATTTCAATTTTTTAAATATATACACATTTTCTTGAAAAAAATCTACATTTTGAATAATGGGAACTATCGACTAATTAATCAGATTTCCACCATATCTGAAATAGAAAAATCAGTGGTAAGTATAATTTAGTTTTCGTAAATAAATTTTATTACTTCAGTAAAATCTAATAGAAAACTATTCCTGTATATTCCATTACACTGTAACAAATGATTGATCCACAGAAATCCCTGAAATTCCCGAAATCCTGCCTCCTGAACCGCCAGTTCCTCAGCCAGAAAAGTTAGTGTGTCGTCCTACCACAATAACTTCTAGTACCTTTTAACTGTCCTCTAGGTAGTCATTATTATTAAATTAATTTTGGGTGTTCCAGTTAATAAATATTTTAGTAATGTCCTTAAATACCAAAATGAATTATGTAAGTATAATTAATAGAAAGGGTTGACGATTTCAAGGACTTTTTTTACAACGATTTATGGGGCATTAAGCCCATGCCCTATACAAGTGTATCATTTGATTAGAGATTTCATTCCCAGTCAGATTTCGATATAAGGAATGTTAGTTTTAAGCATTACATAAAAGTAAGTATAGAATATTTAATCTTAGTTTATTTTTTCAGAATGAAAATATCATATACATCGAAAATAAGTTTACCTATTTCTCTGTATAATTGTTCTTTATTCGACAGACAAATTACTGAAAAAGAAAGAGATATGGCGCAAGATTTACCAAAAGACGTAATAATGGAGGAGCCGCGGCGAAATGAGCATGAACTTATTATTTTGGAGGTAATGACTCCCATCATTATTCATACACTACCTTCCTTCACGCTTTTGAGAAGTTACTAAAATAATTTAACCGTTAAATTCAAAAATTAAAATGGAATATGCTTTGGAAGTAATGCGTGTTGCAAAGCCAATAAAATTCCACCTACTTTTAGCTTATCCCTTCTCTTTCCATGTTATTTATAACTCCTACAAGCAATCAACTATCTCTGCCGCTAATGCTTGAAAAAAAAATTAATGTTTAGGTAGGTTACATATATTAAATTAAAAATGATATTAAAAAATCATATTAAATTTGGTTCTATTAAAGGAGCTGGAAGAGATAGAGCCGCAAGCGAAGCGTCGTCGTTTGAGAAGCAAAATCGTTGATAAGAATATTCAACTAACTTCAAACTACCTTCGGTCTCGGATCAATAATGTTGGTGTAGAATTGAGATGCGAGGTACAATATACTAGTTTTAAAGTAATACTTTTCTATAAATGATCCCTTAAAATTGTCTTTGCCTTTATCACAGTGCTAGCAGTTAATCGAGTTTTTAATATTGTAGTAATTATTATGTGACTAGAATCCATGATACCTAACCATATCCAATGTTACTAAGCGTCGTTGTACCAAGTAGTGTAAATAGTTTGTCATGGCTTTCGAATTCCGGTAAAAGACGTAATTCTTTTAATACGCCAAAATACGCCAAGCCCACATCGTTAAAGCGCGGCAGCACGGCAAGCTCATAAAAAGTTCTATTATTGATCAACTGACTTACTTAAAGTTGCATAACTAAACCATACATTGTTCCGTGTATTCATCTGGGCATATGCACTATAAAAATCCGTTAATCGCCAAATCGCCAGATCAAAATGATACGATTTAAAGCTTACACATTTATTACTTACTACTTACTATATAACATTCAGTATTCGTAATTATGTTCGGATTCTAATTTGACGCATATCTTTAATTACGCATTAGCATTAAAGCAGTGGCGTAAGACTGATAACCCTACAAAATTATTACTTTGGTGGGTTTTAAAGTTGCGGAAATTCCTTAATGTAGGTATATATTATGCATTCCATGCACCTGGTTTGCCTTCCTTAATTATTAACATAAATATAGAGGGTTTGGTAACTACAGATCTTGCTTAGTTACGTATTTCCTGAATTAAGATAAGTATTACATTATTAAGAGAATTAGAATAATTTCTAGTTTGTGAAATTATACTTTCTGATCGACACTCGATATAAAGTTCCTTTTGGATAAAATTCTACAAATAGAGAATATAAATAATTTACTTAATTAGTTATCTACCTGCTTAAGATTATTGATTAAATAGACTCAGTCTTTTAAGTTTGGTTTAAAAGACTTGACTCATTCATATGTTTAAGTCGAGGGTAGGTTTCAAATGTATGGACTTACCAACAAACGGTTGGTTAAATTTTACGATAATACGCATGCGCAGTCGTAAAACTAAAGAATTAAAAAAAAACGGAATTTCTTTCACCACTACTGTTATAGTACAAAGTACCGACATTCTAAATATTTTTCACACTTTTCAAATGCAAATAAATAGTTATGGATAAAGTATTTTAAAAGTACCCACAAGAAGCTTATCTTACCTATTATTAACTTACTACTCTTGAAAAATAAACTTCTTAAAATAATTTATTCTTACAATCTTATTGCAAATAACGTAAGCGATTTCCCTCCACTTTTTTTCGTATAAGACGTTTAAAAGTATTTTTCTTACCTTCATAAAACAGGATAGTTTCGACGACGTCATATTCATTCGTGTGCCGTCCGACGTACTGTCGAGCAGGCCGGCTCATGCGGGCCCGAAGGTCCGCTCGAACCTGGCCTACACCCTCACTAGCTTATTCGTGAGGAACCTGGGCGTTGTCAACAAACGGACCTTGGTCGAGAGAGAAATGGAGGTATGGTTTTTATTTTTTGTTAAAATTATAATAAGTATCCTCAAAAGTACTTTTGCTATGTGCTTACCTACTAATAGTGAATTTATTCGATCGTAACATCTATAAAAAACCTCATTAGTGTTTTAGCAAAGATATATAGGTCGTTTGTCTTTACAATTTTATTCAACTTGCCTTGTTAACGTTCTGAGGTAAGTAAATAATATTTGTTTTTAAAACGTTATTGAAATAACGGCATCGGGTTAAAACAATATGTCGAAAAATTAATAAAAATGTCACTTGTGAATTTCATGTGTAACGAAGATATTTGAAATTAAATTAATAATATTGATATTATGTTATTTTAAAGTTCTCAACTAACTTTATTAAAAAAAATGAAACACAAGCTGTTTAGTAACTTCTTTTTGTTTTCTATATATATTCTTTTTAAAAACCTTTCATTACATATGTATTTTTTTTATTAAATAAAAATGGTCTTCCGTCTTCGGGAGTCCGACATGTTATATTTATAATGACGTCATTAAACCGATGTATACCTACCTGTGACTAATCGTGCATGCAAAATTTAATTTAAAGTGAGATTTGATAAGATTCGACCTGATTCCTTCCCTCTCCTACATGTCGTAATAACTGCATATCCCTTAATGATGTTAACAGGAAGCTGTAGTACCGCGAACAGGCCGATCCCATCACAGATCGATCCTTGAGAAGATCGTAGAAGAAGTAGAACCAATTCTTGAACGTGATAGGCCACAACTGATCATACAACAAGATGTTAACTTAGACAATGAAATGGTAGATGTAACGGTGCCTCGTGTAAGTGAGGACATATCGGACCTCCCCACTCAAGTTATAGAGACTCTGTCGCAGGTCAGGAAGCGAACGAGCGAATACGAGGTCTCGGTAAGTGGCCACTTATGAAGAATAAGGAAGCGCACAGTATTCAAAGTATGTTCAAGGTCTTACTTTGATTGACGAGCATGCAATCGACGTGATGGTAGGTAGCTATTGCCGCGCATGGAAAGCCTGTAAGCAACTTATATAGAATTCTATCTGAAGTCAATCATAGATGTTTTTATCATACTGATGATATTTTAATTTGGAATAATGTTTACGGAAAAGTAAAGCGCAGAATGAAACCTATTTAAGTATTACATTTGTTGGTAAAGAAATATATATGTAAAGAATATATTATCGTATTTAAACAAAAAATATTTTAGTATGTCAATTTATTATTTACAGCCGAAAAGACCACGTCGATGTGGTTATGTCTCGTATATAGAAAGTCGAAGAACTGTTGCAGATAAAATCCCAGTTGACGGTAAATTTACTTTGAATTTATTTCTTACAACCAACCTACGTCGAAGTTATAAATTTTAATTTGTAGATATAATGAAGGATGTAAAAAAAATAAGTTTAAACCTACTACATTTTATGGTACTCTCATTTTTGATGTAATTATTGATTTTGACGGAACGTTCGGGATAATACATAAGACAATATAATAAATAAAATACCATGTTATCATTGACCACCTTCGTCAATCAGGTAGTAATCACCTGCGAATAAAATAGATAGTTAAAGGCAATATCCCCCTCATATTAAATCGCTTAAAATAAAATTAATACAATTTTGTTTCAGAAGCGAATAAAGAAAACATCACAGACAACATTCCACTAGAGTTCCAACACCAACCTCGTTCTGAGAGAGATCTAACGAGCTTGCTGCAAGAGGCGGGGCTTGCTGATTTGCCGACACAGCAACAGATGGAACTAGATAAGGCACTAACTCCCAGGGAAATGTCCCAAAGAGCGCGTAGACGAGGAAGCGAGACCTCAGAAACGCCTCTGGGCAGCTTGGACAGGACTAAAGTGTCGCTGGGCGATTCTGATAAAACTACAGAT
The DNA here is from genome assembly GCA_002930495.1 of Cecropterus lyciades. Classification (NCBI taxonomy): domain Eukaryota; kingdom Metazoa; phylum Arthropoda; class Insecta; order Lepidoptera; family Hesperiidae; genus Cecropterus; species Cecropterus lyciades. Next base: position 106,243 of record MOOZ01000148.1, read on the forward strand.
TCTAAGAGATTTATACGGTAAGTTGATTGATTATTGTTCTACAGTATAAACACTTCAAGCAATGATTCTTTATAGCTAAATGGTGAATCAGATTGAAGAGTTCATCATGTATTAAGATAAATAAAGAGTAATCATCGTCTTAAGCATTTTGCACCATATTATGCATATTATGTTCGTATATGACGTCAGCATGTAACTGTGACGAAACTACTACGTAAATAACACGTATTTTGACAAGTAAAAATTAAAAAAAAAAAACAGTTTAGTGGACAATTTGTATAATTCCGTATAATATAAATACAGATTTATATTATAATTCAGACAGCTGAAGACAAGCATATAGCAACGTATGATATATAATATACAACCTTTTAAATTGAAAAATATGTGATAAACACGGAGATATACTTTTTATATAAACATCTTAAAATAGGCTATTGGCTTAAAATAATTAATTACGCACAAACCCTTTTATGTTTCAGGGATCAATGGGGAACAGAGGGTACCATGATAAAGATTCTGATCTGTATCAAGGAGAACACAAGACCATTAAATGTGAAAAACCTCATTGCCAAAGGACCTCTCATGCCTGGGTACATGAGCGTTATCACTGCCCGCTGTTTTACGTCCATATTAAGTAAGTTATTCATCATTTATAACTCTTAACGCAAATAGGTCATGAGGGCTTCAAAATCAAAGATTTGACCAACCAAACTCACCAAGCAGAATGTTTATCTTCGTTATCATGTTTTTCGATGCGAAGGTAAGACAACGTAGGGTTGATGTTTTTTATCGCTGTCACAGTGGAATGGGCCATACGTGGGTTTACGTTATTTGTTTTTCACCGGTTCAATGGAGAGGGTGCGCCTGGGGTTCATAGGGAGGGCTATTTGTTTGCCTTTAAGAATGTTACCTGTAATTTATATTTTTACAACATTCAATGCACATTCAATGGGTACTAACGATTTTTTTCAAATTTCAGAACTAAAACAGCACGGTTTCATAAGCGTAAAGAAAGATCCAATAACTTTGGAAATAAGAGACATTACTGTAGGCGCCAAACTAGAGCAAGTTATGTAAACAAATTAGTTTCGTTTTCATCGATTTTTTTATTTTATAATTACTACCCTATTTGTAATTGCATCTTAATTACTTAATTATAATTCGTTGTCTTATAATAGGATTTTCTTCAGTTTTATAATTTTCAAATGTTTATTTTTTATGTTTTTTTTTAGTTTAAATAAATATTATTACTAAAACTAATGTTAAAAATAAAACAATAACATGATATGAACAGTTTATTTGAGTAATTTGTATATAATGATATGATTTCTGTACAACTTTACACAAGTCATCAACTAGATTCAAGTCAACTAGATATTTTATGAGTATCTTATACTTAGGTAGTGGCTTAATAATTTACAAAGTTCTAATAGCGTGAATGGAAGCTGTACAATAATAGTTGACTTAACATTATACCTTAGTTACATTTTACATTTATTTGCTAAATTCTTAATTTACATAAAATTACAGTCGTACATTATAGAATTGGAATATTATTAACACTAATAGTTATTTATACTTAAAGACCTTAGCGCGAAATATATATATACATTAATTCAAGAAGGAAACATTACAATATTCGCAAGTAGCTAACGATTTTCCCTACATTGGTAAGCATATATCACTATGTCTTTAAATTTATACAAAATCAGTCTCCTACTATTTGTAACTAAACGCTGTATGAAAATGTGTTACATATTTATAAATCAACTAACGCTCAATACTTACAACTCAAAGGCAGACGTGCGCTATCGCTTCAGGACGTTCGACACTGGACGTTTGGACAGAATTTAACGGCGATACAAAATACGCATAAATAACAGTTACCGTCGTCAATATTAATCACCACGTGAAACATTACTTCCTATATCGAATACTATGCTTTTATCGACGCCTAAGATTACATCAGAAACAACCCAGACACACCTCAATGTTTCACAGCCTTACTACAGTCGTTCAAACTCACTCAATTAAGTTACAGTCTAGCCATCAGGCTTAGGAATGACAATTTAGTTATTAGCTACCATATTTGCAAGATTTTATTCGACTGTACACTATAAATATAATATGGGAGCATAAAAGTTCAGATTACACTTACATAGATAAAATTCATAATTATTAAAACGACTCTACGTAACAATTTAAAAAGAAAATCCGATAGAAGTAAACAAAACGATTAGGAATTTCATTAATATTTTTAATAAACATTATTCTATATTATCTATATTTTTTATAGTTAGAGTAGTTCTCATGTATTCAATAGGACATTTAAAGAACCTACATACAAAACATTTTATCTTAAATTAAGCCATAATAGTATCAGCAGAAAATTGTATAGATTGCTGCAGTTTCTGGAGGCTAAATTATAAAAACGCCAAATGTGACATTATCACAGTTAACACACTTGGGTAAGTACCTATTCTTATGACATTTTTTTAAAATGGAATGGTAACACCTGATACAGTGGTGTCAATTATTTTAAACACGTGTCATTGCAGTCAATACACTAATTAAATCAAAAGCAAAGAACATAAATGAGTAGACAAGCTTTTAATGATTATGATTTTAAATTAAATTGGAGTAAATAAAAACCGGTCTACTTATCTTTATTCTTTCACATCTTGTTACGGGTATACAAATCCAAATAAATCTATACCAGTAAACATAGCACAAAATAAAACGCTTTGGATTTAAATATTTGGATTTATCGGTAATTAGGTTACAACCGTGCGACACCCATCTACAGAACAGAGAAAGTAAAATTGACTTTTCCTCATCGTCGAATTCGATCATCGAATAGGAAGCACCTTGAAAATTAGAGTAAAAATTCGGGACTCATGTTGGTAACTTGTAAAATAAAACTTCGGAATATTTAAACAATAGTGAGTTTCTTATGACCGAATTCAACAATTGAGACTTCTCAAAAGCATTTTAGACGTTACCGTAACAGCAATAAATAATGCGTTGTGAAAAAATTAATACAAATTGTAGCATGACATATTCAAATTCAAGTATCTAATTTTTAATAGCTAATACTATGTAATAATTTTATTTAGTGCGTATTTCCCGATCTTTTTAGATGTTTTTATTTTACTACTACAAGTTTTCTATTAAATAAATGACTATTGAAGACCATACGACAGCTCGAAATTATTTCGACGTACAAGCTTAAAAAATATGTAGCTACAATTTATACTAAAAGCGTTCAGCTCCGCGGTTTGACCGGGCCGTTCACGGGGCGAGCGAGTCGGGGAACTCCTCGGGCGCGTCCGCGTAGTGCATGCTCTCGAAGTAGTGTTGCGGGCGGCCCGCCCACAGCGCGTCGCCGGCCGCGTCGTACAGCGCCGAGCGGGACAGCTCGAGCGCGAGGTTGCGCGGCTGCAGCTCCGCGGGCAGCGGCCGCAGGCGCGGCAGCAGCGGCGCCAGGCGCGCCGCCCGCGCCACGTACTCCGCGAGAGCGGCGCTCGCGTCGTCCGTCACCTTGGCTCCGATGTCCGCTTCGTCCGCGTCCGCGTCCGCGTCGTCCGCCTCGCGCGCCTGCCGACAGTGCACTCGTTAGCGCCGCGACTGACGCGACGGTCGTTATACGTTCGGTTTGATTAGTGATTATAGTACTATTACGCAGGCGTTATCCTAAATGTAATAAGTGTGGGCGCGTTCGGTTCGTCACTTATTGTAGTAGCTTATGGATACCCACATTAAAATGTTTATAATATAAAAGTTATAAATGCGCATAACTTTTAAAATTACTTCTGGATTTACAATACGTTTAGAATAAATAACCTGACTGATTTTATTTTGACGATTAATCAAGACAATTACTCAATTATACAATACTTATACAATGATTACTGTTTATATGTAACAATCGGGCCCGCTTCCCATAGTCATTTGACATCTAGACGTTGCTAATTCTATGATATATGTTTTATTTTGACGAATAATAAATTAGTTAATAATAATTGTTTATGCAGTGATTAGAATTCATCACTGCGTGAGTATATTTGAATAATGTCATCAAAAATGTGTTATTCTAGGAAACTCTGCATTCTTGTATTACACATTTTTGACGATTTTATGTTATTACGGCTTCCATAAGGCCAATAAGTGCGACAGAGGGCACAATATTATAGGCGTCGTTCTGTTATCTAACTTTATTACTTCCAAAATAACGGCTGCGTAATAGTACTAAAATAAGGCGTCGTTAGTATACATTTGTTATTTATCCCAATATCGAGGTTGCGATTCTTGCGATTATTTTATTGTTAATAATATTACTTATGGCAAGCGATTTCAAATTTTGAAAAATGTATTTTGTACTTAATTACCAATACCTTCTTGCTTAATAAAAAATACTATATGTTTTTATGAAACATCTTCATAACTATTCCTCGTAAAAAACGAATGTTAGTTTCAATGCAATTCATATTTTTTATAAACATTAAATTTTTCATATAAAATTGTAATAAAACAATTTCAGGATCTGACAAAATATTAAAGAGCGAAAAATTTTTAAATATTTTAAAATGTTCCAATTTTTACATAAAGTTGAAGTCTTTTTTAGACTATTAAGCGAACCAGAGAGTTGTTACTTCAAAACATTATAAATGAACGTCTATTTTACAATATACTGTAATATTTTTTAACGTGGTTACTATATTTCGTTCCAAACAAAATATATTGTACGCCTGTAACAACTGTAATTGTACTGACAAACATACCATTATCGAGTACTTACTTTTTAAGTAGCGTGAGTATCAGTCACTTTTATGTTTAGCTAACTAAAATCTAAAACTCGTTTTACCATAACAAGTTCACGCTGTGCAACTTCAAAGGACAAATCCTACGAGTGTTTCCATATTATTCCAACAGTGCAATCAGCCAAGTGATATTTATTGCTTTTCGTTTGTGACCAGCCAATCAATTTGCCGTTATGCCACTATGTCAAAATTAAATCGATAACAAAATAAAATCACACAAAATAAAAAATAAAATAAAAAATAGTAATAAAACAAAAGACACTATACTACTTGTGTATCGTCTATTTACTTGTGTTTAAAGTAAATGTGTGATTATGACAGCTCGTGGGGTGTTTATAAATATACTTGAACTTACCATTCAATATTTGTATTTCCATTTGCACAGAAATACATTTATATTATTTAAACATTAATGATTTACAATATCATATGGAATTATTCTAAATGTACACAATTTATTGTTCCATAATTTTATACAATTAGATATAGTGTCATACAGTAGCAGATCCAACATTTCATTTTTCTTGAGTCAATCGAAGTTAGTCTTTCTAAGAACTTGATGGCAAAAAAACATCCAAGTATTTCTTAAATATGACGCCCTTTAAAACGTCAAAGATGAACTTAAGTATATGACTTCAAATTTGGGAGAGGTGAGCTTGCACCACATTCTTCCCACCGTTGGATACGCTACTGATTTCAGAACTATATTTAACAATAAATAAAAAAAAATATAGTTATGTTTCACATTTTGTTAATATTAACTACAGACGAAAGAACAATCAAACAATATATTTATTATGCAATAAAAAATATTTGAAGACTATAACTTGTTGCGCATAGGTAACAATAATCTTTGATGGAATAATGTTAGTTCTTAAAATTGTATATGAATTTATGTAAAAAAGAAACATTTTAATTTCAAAAAACATATTTAATTATATAACCTAACACAACAAGTTTCACAAATAATTTACTTATCTATATGTATGTATCAAATGTATTGTATGTCTAGAGTGTGTCTAGTCTTGAAAATAGTAACAAAAGTTCTGATTAATTAAATGATGAACACTTTACTATTATTTTCTACATTAATCTGAGAATACACACACACAATATGAGACGTAAAAATGTCGTTTGGTTCGTCACAAGCAATCTGGACATTTACAATACTTTTGACTCATGTTTATAATATGAAATGCATTACAATGATTTCTTAAATTAAACGTAATACATGGATTTCGAATTCATGCACATTCAGAATAACAAGAAAATCGAATAATGTGTTTTATAATTTTATTCATGCACAATATTTAAGAATACATTATGAAATACACAATCATATCAATTAATTCGACTTAAAATCAGTTCATGTGGTAGAACAACTTTATATTTAAATTCCTCAAATATACATGCAAATTATTTAATAAATCAAATTGCAAGATGCCCCTCGGATGTTTTAAATTTATTTTTGTGGGATTTATTTATGTATTGTTCAAAATTATAGACGTGCGGGTTTATGTCTCATTCATTATAATTTATGTGTGTATAAATACTTATTTATTTAAAATATAAAATATGTGTTAATAGGTTACTGGTTATTAAAAAAGAAACCATTACCAGATTAACTGTCAACCGTGTGAGTTAATCATAAGATATTTTCGAGTGTCAAAAATATTGTATGTAAGTTACAATTTTCCAAATATTCATTAGTGGCATGCTAATCTACACGGCTCGGAATTCAACGGATTAGTCTACACGGTAGTAATGAGACTACACTACTGTTAGAACGGGTTAAATGAAAACAAACAAACGAAGGGGTTAATCAATAAAAGAAACGGAAAAAGAAAGAACGAAAACAAAACTTACGATCGACATAATGGCATGAGCGTTCGGCGGCGCGGCGGAGCGCGGGGCCGCGAGCCGGAGCGGACCGGGAGCCGCGGAACGGTTAATTAGCGGGTGAGTCACTGGACGGTGCACTGTCACACGGTGGGTTCGTATTAGCACTCGGGACACGGTTAGTCGGGGCTCGCGGCTACGAGTCCTTGAAGGTGAACCATGCGGTCCAGAAGGATCGGGTGCGCACCTTGTTGTCGTACGCGGCGGGCGAGCGGCGGACCGGCACGCCGGAGCGCTCCT
>MOOZ01000148.1:114885-143262 GCA_002930495.1 Cecropterus lyciades
AATAACAAATAAATAGATGTAAAAACTAAAAATGATTTAAATAAGTCGATTATATTTTTTTCGTTTTTATGACTTTTTATTCTTTATGTTTAGTATGTAAAGAATTATTTAACTCGTACTCAAGACTAATAAACTAAACTACGCTTTCAGTCGAACATTCATTAGTTTACAACATTCAATAGTTTTTAAAATTAATGTTAAAAATAGATATTAAGAATAGAACAGGAGATTTTTGGATCAATTCATATAAATCAGTAAATCGATTTTATAACCTTAATTAATCGATTCTTTGATTAGTCGATCTCAGATCTACATCCCTAATAAAAACATAATGGCGAAATGTTTCTGTCACATGTAAAACGGAAGTAAGTTAGGCACTTATTAATTTAAGAAAATTAACTCCAAAGGGAATTTTTTCGGAAATTGGCTAAACTACCTGAAATATTTTAGTTAATTTTTCTATACAAAAATCATTGTGACACAACTCTTTTTCTGAGAGTACTGGCCATGGGCATTCTCCTTTCCTTCATGCCTTTCTTAGTTGCATACGACTGACCATAGCTAGCAGGGGTATATAAAATAATTTAGGCACATAATTCAAAACTTACTCTGAACTTAAGGTCTTCGTTGATGTCCTTGGCACGTTCGAGCCTCTCCGCGAGCAACGAGCGCTGCGCCGCCGCGTGACGCAGTTGCTCGCTGAAAACCTGCAAGTATATCAACAAATATCGTTAGATTTATTACACCTTAATTGACCAGTCGTTAAAAACTGGTTTTTTGAAGCGAATACGCCTGGGTTAGGAAGATAATCAAATCAACGGTGATTTTTGTGCTCATAGTGTATGTATTATGTATATTATTATTATTATTATTATGATATTATACAGCTGAAGAGTTTGTTTGTTTGAACGCGCTAATCTTAGGAACTACTGGTCCGTTTTGAAAAATCCTTTCGGTGTTAGATAGTACATTTATCGAGGAAGGTTAAAGGCTATATATCATCGTCGAAACTTACGCGGGTGAATCCGCGGGGCGCATATATTATGTATTATGAAGTTCGACAAAGGCCTGTAACTAGGTTGAGTTGACACATTGAATAGATTTTTGGTCCTCTCCAGAAAGAGGAGGTCCCGCCCACCTCCAGGAGGAGAGGGGCGGGACGGTTGTCCCCTTTGGTGACGCCAAATGGTGGAAATCGAATGTGTAAGAGTTTTGTACTACCGGACGGGGGAACAGCTAGCCTGCGGGGGATATTTCTCCCTGCCGGGGCAGGGAGGCGTATCCCCCGCAAGTTGACGAGACTTCAGAACTGCTGGATCTGATTTGGAGTTTGTGATAAGGCAAAACCATACACGAGACGTTCCAACTTAGTTCTCGGAAACAATCAATATACGTAATGTGGATGTCTTCATGTAGGAGTTCAGACTTTTGGAGATAATTTATTTATTATCTTTACAAGTAAAAAGTTCAAAATAACATTTTTTAAATCTACAATTTGATGACTATTATGAGGTATTGCTTCATTCCTCAAACAAAAACCCAAGGCTCTAAGCATAAAAGATTTCTCATTAAAAAGTACTTAAAGCTAATATTCTTCATAGTCAAAGGAAAATTAATATTCATTCTCAAATAACCTTTTACGCTCAAATACCCACTACGACAATTACGCCTTAATATCTGAAAATGACTTATGCAAAGTACAAAGGTATAAGTACTCAGTACTCAAAGGGCATAGTTCACAAGTCAGGGACGTTAAGAGATTACGAAATCTATTTCAAAATGCAAGTAGTTAAAATAATTAAGTAATAAAGAGTAAAGATACTTAAACAAGGTATGGCGTATCAATAGATTTGTTAAAAATAGAGACTAACAGCGGCAGTTAGACTAGTCTGTGAAAATGTTTCTCACCGTATGTTAAGAGGGCGGAATGGAGATTAGCATTAGAAAGATGCAAATTTGTCAACAAAAATAGGTCCTCGTTTTTGAATACTTTGGATTGATCACAGACGTTCACAGCTTTCAGTGACCACTTACCATCACGCAGACTGCATGCTCGTTTGGTACTTCCATATTATATAAAAAGAAAAAGATTATAATGGCGTTGGTTACATGGTGTCCGCCACACTCCATTTGTTATATTATTGTTCCGCGTAATTTCGCCGAATTTCAGCAGTTACGTCACCGACCACCGTCAGTTGTCGCCTCGTTAGTTGGAAATGTTTTGACACTGATGGTGTTTGTTGCCACATTTGACTTGTTTAATTAAGAACAAACCGAGACATAAATGACAGAACGCATTGACAAACAATTTTGCAACACTGCAGAATTAGCGGACGGTTGACAGAATTGTTACAGCCTTAGGATCATTAGAAACAAGACTAACTTCTTTGCCGCAACTAGGCAAATTAGTCTTTATGCTACGCACATAACACCACAGATTATGGCGACAAAGAGTTTCTATGGACCATGTTGTCATGAAGGGATATCTTCCTTTGATACATGGTTTACTTAATGGTTTTGAATAATTTATGCCATTATATCGATACGGCCAATACACATTTTTATGATGATAATAATTTTATTAATCGTACGACACCAATGAACTTGAAATAAACCCAAAGAAGACAGTTGGCGGATGTTCGCGCTGTAAAACAAAATGATACGCTTGCGTACAATTGTTCGTTAAGAATGTGAATTGTATAAATGCGTTGTCATTGCTGGAATGGTTTCGTGGAAAAAGGAACGATTGAAAGGTGACATAGTGCGCGTTAGAACCGTAAATACTTAGCGTTGTGTCCCGCATAATGGACAATTGCCTTTATCTCCTGATGGAACTGTCGTAATATCTACAAGATAGGTTTGTATGTTTAGTGATTTCACGCGGAATCGATGCATCGTTATTCATCCCGCAAACGATCAGATCTCCTTTATTATATCGTATAACAGATGATTCGCAACAATAGCGCTCTTAGATGATAATAAATCTTGTTACTGAACATCGTATTGATATCAGTGTGTATGAGAATAATGGCAAGAATCACGCTACATGATGATGGATATTGAGTAACTTTACTCGCTCTAAATAAAGCATATGGATACTAGACATATGGTTATCGTAAATAAACAAGTCGGTCAAGCCTAAATTTAAAATAGTCTCATTAGGAGATATTTCTTTACACGACAAATGTGAAAAAAAAATTGAACAGAAGGTAAGAATGAACAACGTCGTCGACATGTTGTAAATAGATTGTAGGGAACATAAAAACTAGTAAGTTTAAAAATAATATATTGTAAAAATATGATGTACGTCAAATGAACTTAAAAGAAACTGTAATAAGTTAGTAGTACTGACCTGATTTTGCACGGTGGAAACGAGAAGCTGCCGCTGAAGTTCGACGGGATTGCTCTCGAGGAGAATCGCCGCGAACTTCTTCGAGTCCGGCGTAGCGACGCGAGGCGGGCGCGCGGGCGTGTCGAGCGTGGCGTCGAGGCGGCCCAGCGGCGACGCGCGGCGCGGCGTGCTGGCCGCCGCCGCCTGCAGCGCCGCCGCGCGCGTCAGCAGCTCGTCGCGCTCCTCGCGTAATCGCACCACGTCCGCGCATTCGTCGCAAGTCGCCGACAACGCGCGCGCGAACGACTCCTCCGCGGTGCGCGCTTCACCCGGATGCCTGTCGTCGAGCTCCCCCCGCAGCAGCTCCGCCTCGTCCCGCAACCGAACACCCTTGCGTTGGATGACATCGAGCAACGCCCATAGCTCGTCTTCGAGCGGACGGGACTTTGAAGCTGATGCGGAAGCTGATGAGTGAGCGTCTTTCCCGCACGAGGTCTCGGTGCTGAAGCCGGAATCCTGCACGCTGGGCTGCGGCTTAGCACGCGTTGCGTCCCCGGCGGCGGCGGCCAGCTTGCGGCGCACGCGCACGCCGGGCTCCCAGTCTCGCCGCGTGCCGCTGGCCGGAGTCGACGGCGCCATCTTCGAGCGCAGGTTCGGAAACGTCTCGATGACGAGATCGCGGAACTCGAGCAAGGCTCCGACCTCATTCTGGAGTTCCTGTAACGAGTAACGGTACACAATGCATATGTTTGTAATGTAAGTGTCAAATTTTAATGTAATGTAAGTGTCAAACTTTTAAATAGGCAGAAAAATAAAAGCACATTTAGAATAATAAAATACCCTTGCTAATACCCGATCGTCTAATCGACCAATGATGATATTCTTTTGTGCACCAAGTATACAAAAATACATATTTCTAGGCTTGGACGAAATCAAAGGCAACAGCAATACAAAACAGTAAGAAGGTACATGTAATAAAATAAACAAACCTGTAAGGCCACGAGCGACTTAGCCTGCTCCGACATGAGGTAGTGGAAGGGCCCGGGCGTCGAGCGCAGCTGCATGCACTCCATGCCCGAGCCGCCGGAGCCGCCGCTCGCGCTGTCCCCACCGCCCGTCTGCACAACAAACACATCATTGTTAAATTTAATCATACTTATATTATAAAGGCAAAAGTTTGTGAGGATGTATGTATGTATGTTTGTTATTCTTTCACTTAAAAAACTACTAATTCGATTTGGTTGAAATTTGGCACATATAATTTATGACCTGGAGTACACATACACCACATAGAATATTCTTTAGCGAGTAAGGGATATAACATAATATATTATTAGTGTTTCTGTGTTGAGCCGATACCTCGTTTTCTATGAATCCCGTACAACCGTTTATGTTCTGTTTTGATCTGGTATGTTCTGACGTTCTAATTTTTATCAGGGGTATGTAATGCAAAATTACTATTCCATTTATAGTCAATCATCATCGCAATGTCCAGGTAGCAGCAGAAGAACCATTTAATGTACGCATAGAACGCAAAAAATCTCTTACAACGCCTTTAAAATAATTATGTAATACTAGCTGTGCCCCGCGGTTTGAAAAAATAAAATTTAACTTTAACTTTAAATAACTTTTGAGTAGATGGATTCTAATGAAATATATCCTAATGTGACCTCAAGAAATGGACTATAAATATATTTTAAATTCTTTAATTTAAATTCAGTCGTGATGATTTGATGATATTTTAAACAGACAGGGAAAAAATATAGAATTTGTTATAACTAGCTTAGTCCTGCAAGCGATATTTGCAAAAGTAAGCGTTTTAAAAACACGCTAATCTTTCATTTTTATTATATGTATGGATGAAAACAATGGTAGCAAAGATCGTTATCCCAGGCCTTTTCTTTACATAATATAACCATTACCTACATGGTAGCAAAGATCGTTATCCCAGGCCTTTTCCTTACATAATATAACCATTACCTACTACATCTCATCGGAGCACACAAAACGTTTTTAATTCATTAATAAACTCAACCGAACATTCTATTATTCACTACAAAACGGAATTTAATAAACCGTCAATAAACAAAGTTCAAGATGAGTTCAACGGTTATAAATAATTTACAACACTTATCAATGGACGATTGTTGGGTACAAGGGGAGCTACGGTAGAGGGGACGGTCAACATCGCTTTATTTAACTTGAGGGTTTAACGTTACTAATTGTTTGGTTAAGAGTAATTGTGGACGCCATACTTAAATGTGTACATCAAAAATGTTCGTCTGTTTATAAAGGTTAATTTTGGAAACGTTTAAACGGACATAACGGACAAAATTCTAACCTTAACAATTATGATTACATAAGTCGGTCATATTAAATATCGTCGTTTAAGTTCTAGCACCGCGTAAGTCATTTTTTTGGGGTATCATTACCCCATTTTGAAAATCATCGTCATTGGAATCGAAATACGGGTCGTTTTGTCCAAACAGATTCAAGGTACGACACAAAAATACCTTTAAATTATGGAAAATTAAAAGTACAAAATGGAACTTTAGTTGCGTCTCTTTAAAATTAATTCGGAAGTGTCTCCAAAAAAATTTCCAAAAATGACTTACGCGGTGATAGAACTTAAACGACGATATGTCATCAATAAACAGTGTCATCAATGATCGTACAGAAGGAAAGAAAACCGTTTTTAAACAGTTGTTTATTTATTTGTAAAACATACGGTTTTTCAAAAATTTTCCGTATAAACGCAAAATATTCTTCTAGCACTAGCTAAAGTTAAAAAAAAAAAATTTACTATTGATCTTGTATTTTTTTCTATATTTCGTGATTATTTTTCATTTTGATTTTGTTGATTAATGTAATATTTATTATTTAGTCTATAAAAGCGATGAAGTATTACATACAGTCGTCACTCATAATTGTACTGTCACTTATGTAACTACTTTCCCCATTAACATTTTTACCATGTATCAGTGATCAGTATGTTAGTGACCTATATTAAATAAATAAATAAAACATGTCTCTGAACTGAGGAAGGATGGAGGATATATTTGGTTCTGGGTATTAACCCATGAACAAAGAAAAGTAAGTAAATGAAAACATGGAACTTTAAATCCGATTGCTATTTTAAGTTGTTTATTATTGAATCTTCAAGTACCTTAACTTGGACTGGAATTATAATTTTTTTTTACTACACTCATAGCCCAATAGGATTTTCTCCTGTGTCGTGGGTGCCATGGACACACAAAGACACAAGGTGCCATGGACACAAACACCCAGACCCAGAACAGAAATCTAAACTCATAATTCAGATATCTTTATTTGGCCGGGAATCGAACCCGGGACCTATTGCGTGTCAGACCGATATGGTGACCCTCCACCACGCGGGTCGTGAAATTATTATCTATTTCATTCGTTATATATTTTAAGCTTTCGCTTAAGAATTGCTTGCATTATAGCCATATTTAGATCGACATATCCTATATTAATGCGCCTAGCGTAGGTTTTGAAATTCATCTTCTCTATAAATAGACCCAAATAATAATGTCACCGTGTGCTTAGGCGTAAAATTGCGTTACGTTCGAACGCCCTGCGCCCGGACGCGGCCTCTCTTCCTTGGCGACTTTGTCGTTTTTCTGTTACGAAAACAGTTTTTGCACGTACTTTACTAACTTCCACTTGTTTATCAATAACCGTTTTTGTTTATTTGAGTTATCGACATCACTTGACTTCCTTTAGACGGAGAAAAAGTTTGCTTCCGTATTTTTACGTTGATTTTTATTATTTCTATTTTTGACGACAAATTTCGTTAAACAGATCGAGAAGAAACTTGTTATATCGTTACTATTAAGGAAGTGATTTCAGTGGGAGTTGAGAAATAAAATTGTTTAAAACAAAACAAATCAGTAACTTATAGGTCACTGCAAGTTATGTATAATGTTGGTACATTTTTTTAACACGTAATTACATACTATAAATTAATTCTGCCTCACTACAACCTTCATGCCTAACCAAGGTTCCTTTAAGGCAGAATTCAGTAGCGGTGGTGCTTCTTCAGTCACATGATAAAATTCACTATCAAAATGTCATCATAAGAATCTAAAATAAGAAAATTTTGGATTCAACAAAACGTCAAACCTTTGTTAACCTCTACGAATAGAATATAGGGACAGGAACAAAACAGGGACGAAATGAAAGTACGGAAACGAAAAACACAGTTTTGCAAAGTTATAGAACGAGTATTGTTCGACCGAGGAAGAACTACCGGCACACCTATTTCTAGCCTGAAACAGTTCTTGCGCTTCGGTGGAAAGGTGTGGTTGCTGACTCACTTTCACATGAATTGAGTCGATCTTCATAGACCTCGACACTAGCAGCTGTGATTGACTTTAGATCGAACCCCTGTTCTTTATTAGGTAGACTAATGGCTCGCATGCCACTATAATCTTATAGAAAATACCCTTGTTTAGACAAAAAAAACAAAAAAAAAATAGTCTAATCATATTTCTAGAAATCTGTGTCGCATCTACTACTTTCGTATTTACCCACTTCTTCTTACTGTATAACAAGTCTGGCACAAATCCAACAAATATAGCAAAGACTTGTTCAATGAATGAAACGTCGCACGAAAATAAACCCATTCATTCGTCCACTAGAAATATTTCCGCGGGTATTTAAACTGAAGATTGAAACCGATCTTATCTGACGTAAACCTAAAGCGAATTGAACAAACTTGTTCGCGAGATATTTTAATTGCCATCAACTCGGGCAAAACGGTGGTGATCGCTATCGGATACGCATTATTGCCATTCATGAAACGCCGACTTAAGAAGCGGTATTCGACCATTATTAGGTACGGACGAAATCAGAACATTAAATTTCTGTTAAGTTTTAGAGTTGACAATTTTTAGTTACTTATATATTATACAGGAATTAAGGTTGGCAAACAGTCAATATTTAGTATTATTGGCAACAAAGGCAAATAACTAGCCAGAAAATAAACATCATTAGGATAATCTGAAGAAAAAACAGTATAAACGCAGTTCGGGCTTATAGGTACTTGAAGTCAATAACATTTGAGGACTAACATGGAACGCTCCATATTAAAATAACCATAAACTTTTAAAAAGGTATTGTGGTTATTTCATACCAGTTAAAACATTATTTTATTTCTGAAAATTGTTATGAAAATATAGGTTAAATACTAGTTAATAGTTATTCCTATAGATTTGAGGAGAAAATCGAGGCCATCTTCAATCATCTCAATTCTCAATTGTAGTATTTTTCCGATCACATGATAAAGATTTATCTCGTCTTACACATAAAAATAACTTGTTAAGTCTTGTAGATAAAATGTCGACGCGTATATTGTTGATACCGTTAAGTGCTGATAAGTCGAGTGCTTGCCTACATTCTATATTACTTCATTTCCACTCTGTTAAAATATTTTTTGCTCCAAATAAAATGGGCGTACATTTATTCATAGTGTAAAGTTTGTTAGTGGTTCTGTAGAGTAGTGTAGTGAATTTTCCACGTTTTAACAGCAGACGCTCGTTTTAAGTCAAGTGCACTTAACTTAGAGCCTTCACTTGACGGTTTTTATATAAAAAACTATAGTGTATTTTTAAAGTGCCTATTGTAGTGGCATTAAAGCACCAAGTATACATTTTTCAATAATTTTTGATGATATAATCAACTGAACTATAACCTTTAAAGTGACCTTAAGTATCTCCCTTAGTTCTTGTTTTTCTGAAACCCTTATTTTTTTGCAGTATCTACTTTTAAAGATTTCCAAAGAGTAATAACGGGAGCTTATTAATAAGATTCCGCTGTCCGTCTGTCCGTCACCAGGCAACATTGACCACTTAGCGTCAGATAAAATATATGCTCGTTTGCTACTTCAATTTAACGTAAAATCAGAATCTTGATTCGTTTCACAGAATGTTTCTCATTTCACAGTGATAGCTAGACTGTTGAAATTTCACACACAGTCACAGATGATGCATTTCTGTCATGTCTGAAAAGAAAAAAACTAAAAATTCAATAAAATAAATATTCCTGACAACTAACGTATTTTTTTTGGCGTTTTTTATGTATGGTACGAAACCCTGAGTGCGCGAATCCGAGTCGCACTTGGCCGGTTTTTAACGCCGAGAAACATGTCGCTATTAGTTTTACTTTCTTAGCTACACTTTCAAAGACGGCAACACTGCTTGGAAACTGTTGTTTATCTACAAAATTCATGGTCGAGTCGAGAAAGTAAGTGTTCGAGACAACAATCTGAAGTTCCATTCTGTAAAATCTTACTAATCGGTATAAAAGCGGATGTTTGTAAGGATGGATATTTTATTATTCTTTCACGCGAAACCTGCTGGTGCTATTACAAATTTGACATACCTTGATAACCATATATGATGGTCATTACCGTGGTAAGCCTGACCGAAACAGGCTAAGCCACGTGAAAAATCTACTTAGTAGTTTTATATTCTTTAAAACTTAAGCCCAAATGAAATATTAAATAAGTAGTCTTTAAAAGGCAATAGTAGGTAATAATATATTACAAGGTATAGACCAGTGGCATGGTCACGCACTTCGAGTATAGTCGAGTGGAGTATTCTGGATTGGTATCCCGAACGTAAAATTTTGTTATTTCCAAAACAAATAGTCCATAGCTCTTTAACGGGTCGAGATTCTGATTTTACATTAAATTGAAGTAGCAATCGAGCATTCAGTTTACCTGATGGGAAAGTAGTCAATGTTGCCCGTGGACATAACCCGGTAATCAACCCCAAATGGGATAAAAGTTGCGTTGATT
Source organism: Cecropterus lyciades (assembly GCA_002930495.1). Taxonomy (NCBI): domain Eukaryota; kingdom Metazoa; phylum Arthropoda; class Insecta; order Lepidoptera; family Hesperiidae; genus Cecropterus; species Cecropterus lyciades. The sequence continues at coordinate 125,040 of MOOZ01000148.1, forward strand.
ATCCCAAGTAGGATAAAAGATGTGTTGCTATCCCTGGATACTAAATATCCTCGTATATACATGTCTATTCTTATTACAGAATCGCTGTATACATACAGCGGACCAAGTTGTGACAGTCGTCCAACCGACTTCTCGTTTCACTTTCTTTACTTCCGCGTCAAAGCAAGGCCGGCAGCGATAGCTATTAGCCTAAATATAGTAATTTACTCGCGTCACACCAAACAATGCGGTGTCATTTACGAAAAACATACGATTGTGTAAAAATTGTATAGGTTACGCATAGGGCGATGTTTCCAAAATGGTTGCATAAAGTTAATTTAAAGTTAAATTAACGCTACTTTTAAAAACAACATTGGTATTTTCATAAAAGAAGGACTTACATTAAACCCTTATAAATAAATGATGATTATGAGAGACTATACTTATGCTCGTTTATACATACTGAGAGAAAAGCATAGAATTCACGAACTCGTTTTTTCTTTTTACCCTGTAAGAGCTTGATTGTAAGCTCTGCTTTTCATTGTTCTATTTAGGACTAAAATTTATAAAAATATCCGTATTTTAATTTTTTTATTATACATTTGAGGAGCAAAGTTTGTTATTTTTATAAAAAAAAAAACCTTTTAAAACTTTGGAACTTTCAGTCTTAATATGTATGGCTCAATTTTGGAAACAGCAGTACCCGTTTTAACTGGATTTTCAGACAAAGGAAAAACAGAATTTTACAGAAAGCTTACAGAAATACCTTAACCCCGAAAATGACTAGAACTTTAACAGGAAACTAAAAAGGAAAGCGAAATCATGTCTTCCCTAAATTATCTTAAAAATCACTATAACATTAATGCCATTCACAAAACAAAAAGGAACCGTCGCGCATTGTTTACGTTTATTTTCACTTGACGCAACGATAACGGAACGACACGTCAAATGCGGGCGCGCTAGGGTTGTCCCATACTAAATTAGAATATATTATATTGCAGAAAAATAATCGTATAGCATGTTATGATACAATTATATTATATTTTACCGGCAAATCAGATGCAATTTTCGATTCAACAGTTGTGCTAAAAAAGTCGAGGTTTGCGGTCGACTTTTTTTAGCAGTACTAGCTATAAACTACGGAGTAGTGCATCGGTGAAAAACAGGGTCACTGGAAAAGGAAAATTGTAGTATGTAGGCTTAGTCTACAAAAAAAGTGATTTGGCGAAAATAAATATGGACTAGAACTAGCACTACTTACATACATGCACACTTTTTACATTACTACATTTATGCAATGTTTTTGGATGTAAAACTAATAAAAAAAATGTTTAACAAAAATTAGAAACCGACTTCTATACCACAAAAAAAAGGAAAAAAAATAAAATATATATTGGTTTCTTACATACACAGTATAGTCCTGAAGTCGGCGCTCAACCTATTTTGTTAGGTTACAACGAAGAATATATGTCCTACAAGTATATGAGCGCCGACTTTAGAACTATGTACTAAGTACTGTGTATGACAGAAACCAACATATATTTAAAGCACCAAATGCCTAACTCTTATCACTTAGGCTTGCAGTACTTTGCATCATCAGGTTTGAGGAGTTGAAAGTCAAAATTTTCATCTTATATCATTGCTCTTAATCTTACTGCATATACGTAAGCACCAAATGGCCAGCAGTACCCCTAAATCATCAGGATCGAGGAGTATAAGGCCACAGTTTTCATTACATCATTTCATCCTAGATACCTAATGTTTATGTTAGTCTCATGACAATCAGATCGGTAGAAGCTGAGTCATTCGTCCATTTGTCGCGCACAATTTTAATGCAAATTTAAGACATTTTTCTCATGATGATGCCCTTGTCAAAACTGAACCAAATTAGAATGGGACCCAACGGGAAGCACCACCTTTCAAATAAAAAAAATGTCAATTTTTTTTTATTTGAAAGCTTCATCCTAACCACAAATTTCGATGTATAAAACATTAAAAAAAATACAGTCGAATTGAGAACCTCCTCCTTTTCGGAAGTCAGTTAATAAGAAATACTATTATTCTTTTTAAAAAGGTGGCATCCTTAGGTCTTATGGAGATCTAATGGCACTTTCATAATTACGGCCGCATGCAACGGTGTAATTACTTGACAAATATCTATTCAAATGATGAAATTGTTCGCGCCCGCATACGCTTAGGGGCTCATGATATTAATCATAACCAAAAAAATACGCTCATCGTAATATGAAATATCTTATGACTCTCTTGTTTAATATAACATGCGTGGTTATTCGTAGAATTATTTGGGTCTTGGATGCTTTATAGCCTATGTTAAAGAATAGAAATATAACTTTTATATATAGAATGGAGTAGTAATCGTGCATGCAGACCACCGGATAGTAAGTAGTCAATGCCGCTCGTGGATATCTGTGAGTAACTTTATATAAAACAGAGGTTTTATTTGAAGTCAAATACATATGCGTTACAAATCCTAAGGATAAAGATAATCGCTTCGTTTTAAGTGAGCCAGCAACCACACCTTTTCAACGAAATACAAGAAATGCTTCACGTTAGAAATAGGTGGCTATTTCTCACATTTCACTTCACACTATTTCACATCTATTTCTGCCTAACAACAGCAGTGTAACGTACTGTTATGTTCTGGTCTGAAGGGTCTGGTAAGGGAGACATATTTTTCCGAAGCATTCCATCTTAGCCTCAGGGGTAGCAACGCATCTGTGTTAAACTTAGGTGAAACTTTGATCATACCTAGGTTTGATTACAGAAGTTGATGGGAGGCAGTAACCACTTACCATCATGTGGGCTGCATGCTCGTTTGCTACTTCCATACTATAAAAAAAAGGTGGAGTTAGGTCAATACTCGTTCCACCACCTGGCTTACCTGGCAGTACCTTCTGAAGTGGGGTTTGGAGTGCCATTGAATAATCGATGGTGTTATGTCGCCACTGAAGTCCATAAAAAATTTATTACTATTATCTTACTAACCCATTGAATACAATAAGAGACTTACATGATCCTTGAGGACTAAATGAGATTTAGCACATGTGTTATGCTTTTTGTTATACAGATATTATTTATCTATTATGTCATAATCATAATTAGACAATATTAATAGCAAAACCTTCTAAAGATGTAAACTCGTTATTGAATTAAATCCCATTTAAAACTTTTGCTCGAGAATTTCGAGAGCGGTCAACTATAAAATAAATCGACGAATACATTAACATAATATTTCCCCGTGTCACTTGTTACAACACTGTCTATATATAGCTCGGTATGCCATAAAAAGGAAACCGTTCAAGTGCGCGCTGAGCATTAGTGTCACGGTCACAGACTGCATCGACAGCCGATACGTACAATCTCCACGTACAATTTCTGCATTGCCAATTGCACGTATGCATTTTATTATAATATTTTTAATAAGCTTCTCCCCGTAATTAATAGACTCATGATTTAACGATCGAACCAAATCCCGACTTGTTAATCATCGTTTGACGCAGAGCGAGATCTTTTCGATGTAAACAAGGGCTGTCTTAAAACAACGCATGTTAATTGTTTTGAAATTTCTGTTGTAATCAAAAATAATACATTATATTCTAGCGTAGAATAGTTTCTCACTATCATATCACATCAATTACGGACTAAGAATGTCCAATTGAAACTAAAGTATTTTAAAGAAATAAAGACATAATTATTTGCTTATTTTTGTAGCTTATCGTTAATGTCGGTCATTCTTTTAGCTATCTCGCAAACATATGACCAAATAAAGGTAGTGATAACACAAATCAGTTCACTATTAACATGTTAGATATACTCCGAATTATACCGACAAATGCTGTTAATTCTAGTTTTTCTTTTTTATAAAATGGAAGTAGCAAACGAGCATGCAGCCCACCTGATGGTAAGTGGCAACTGCCGCCCATGGACACCCGTAATCAACCCTAGGTAAGATCAAAGTCTCACCTAAGGTTAGCCACAGATGCGTTGCTACCCCTGAGGACTAAGATGGAATGCCTAGGAAAAGTATGTCTCCCTTACCACACACACATACATATAGTTCTTAGTAGTTCAATATTACGAGACGATGGTGCAATGATTGCTGCATCGCGAACGCATATATAGGGCTTCCTCTATAATAGGCAAAAGCATAAGTTGAGGAAAATCTTGTACAGATTCCACGAAGGTTAAGTACAAGAGCAAATACATATTTGTAACTGATAAAAATGAGAAGCATATTAATATTCAGAAATCAATGCATCAGTGCGGAACGGTTGTAACCATATCAGGCTACGAAAAGGTTTAGGTTTGATACTCGGTTTTGGAAGTTTCATAAATCAAGTATGATTTCTGAATACTTAATAATAATAATTAGGGTCTGTAGTTTGTGCACTTGTATTTGTTTAAGTCTATTGAAAACCAAACCCCTAAACAATCACAGTGTGCTGGAATTTATTTTTGAGTGTAAGTTTTTATTTATAGATAATATTAATGTCATTAAAACAGACCGCGATGGTTGCAAGCTCAGCAGAAAGTAACAAAAAACCCTATGAAAAGAAAGGTGAAAGCGATAATGTAGATTAACCTTTATTATGAAAACCTTTGAAACAAACAAACAAAATCAAACTTTCTCTTCAGTTGTAAACAACTTCAAAAACGAAAACGTATATTGCTTTCCCTGTGAGACGTTATAAATGTAGGCTTTGTGTTCTTCATTGTTCACAAGTGGATCGAGCAGGAATGTCAAAATTTTGCTTTTACCTTTGTATGTCCCGTGGACTCCCGTAATATGCGGATAAGCGAAAATATATAGAAAAGTCCATGTGCGTAGCTAGGTACGGACAGGACGAGGCAGCTGACCCCCCTAGGACAGCGGTTGAATACAGATAAAAAAAAATGCTTTAATTATTTTTAAAAAGTTGTAGTTGTATGAGAAATTTTAAAGATTATGTGAAGAACCGCGCAGATTCCTTCTCAAATAATAACTATTTCTTGTCTTTTATTTGTATGTTTTACCTCCCCTACTAATGTGAGATACTCATAAATAGGTACACGATTACAGGGGGACAGGTGCACGTCCCCCAAGTGATGAGCCAGTAGGGGGTACCAGCGCGTTCCATAGGAGATCCCGGAGTTACCTGCAAGCGCTGAGGAAGGCCACCGAGGAGGTTTTGGTGGGTAAAAATCCTATATAACCCGGCGTTTCTCCCCCTCAACACTCTTGATCTGAACCTCCCTACAGAGAATCCTGGCTGCTCCCTTGGAATCGTCAGAAAGAATTGAGTGGCAGTACCGTATCAAATCGCAGTGTTCTGACGCTATCAACCCGACGATTAAATCGACATCCTTACAGAGAAACAGTACAGATATCACGTGAAAATTTATTGTGATAATTCGAAGAAATAAAATAATATATAATAGTGCTAAGTGGCAGATTTAAGTGTAACGTGTAGCGGAGACAGTAGTTTGAAACAGAGATACTGGCATATCGTAGTAATGAATAATAATAAATAAAGATAGATAAATAAGTAAATACAAAAACAAAACAATATATTTCTTGTACTACAGAAATGGCTTGATACCATTATCAAGGACAAAACATCAGTGACTCATAGGAATAACATCGCGGACTGTGTTATCGCATTTTTTGCTCTCTATTGTTCTTGAATTTTGTGATTGCAAAGATAAATACATTATTGTGTTAATATTAAATATATTCATCCACGTGATAAAAGTATATTACCTATTTATTCGTTTACTTAAATGTTTTATAATTGTCTTTTTGAATATCTTACATTTTATGACTATATTTTTATGATTGTGGTTTACCCATTGTGAGGCAAAATGTCACCGCCTTACTTATTTCCGTTTTAACACGTAAAAACTGTTAAGCGCTGCCGTATTCTGGTTTGAAGGATAGGGTAAGGAAGAGACCGAATTTTTACGAGGTAAAGTATTTATGGACAACTTAAGCTATGCTATTTGGTGTTCATCACTGATCCGAGGACGGCAATGCGCACTTAGTAGATTGCGTGCCCGTTTTCGATTCTGATTTCTAAAACAAGAAAAAACTCAGTGTCGAATGCACAAAAGAGACCAGAAGCATTAACCAGTAGGTACAAAGTTTACATTTTTAAGTTAGGCATCGTTCTTTAACGTTGCCTAACATTAAAACGTAATTTTCGACACACACGCCGCTGAGTGATACGCCTTATGCAAACTATCTTTTTCCAACATGCCTTTAATTACAAGCTCCATCTACACGTGATCTGATTTGGAAGTTACACACGCAATTACATTTAGAGAAAAACAAATTTCTATCGCAAATTTTATGCGCATACGCATGCCACGCCATTGAAATGTCTGATACGCGTCCCAGATAGCGTTGCGAAACGTACGTCTTAATATTAGAATGCTTGTTGCAAAATATTTTTGTATTGTTACGCTTTTGGATATCTCTGTAATATGCGATCGTGGTGAGATAGATTTATATGGTATTTTTTTAGGGACCAGATAAATAAACGACACAAAAAGGCATCGTATTTTAGTATATTTATTCTAATTATTCGTATTAAAGTGTATATATACTCATTTTGGGTATAAAAAGTATAAATAAGCACTATCTATGCCCTGCGACTTCATCTGCGTTTAATAAAAATGTTACACAACATTTAATTGTAATAACTTTTCATAGAATTCATGGAATTTTTTGAAATAAGGACTAAGTGTTATCTTATACGGACTATAGTCAACAATTCAGTGAAATTCTATAGTTTTGGTTAAATAATTGAAACATCTCAAAACCTTTGACGTTTAACCATTGTTGCGCTATAACGAGAAACTCGTACATGTTAACGTCATCCATCCTAAAGTTGTTCATGTTATTGTTTTTACGGATTAACAGTCAGATTCTGTAAATCCGAGGTTAAAACAGTAAACATTACAGAATTTATAAACAACATAGCGGTAAATATAAAAATTAACATTAAGTTTTCACGCTGACCGTCTTTCACACTCTAAATAGCATTTCATTTAAACAAAAGATTCATAATTTTATTTGTTTAAATGTGTAAGACCCGAAGACCCACTAAATTTAGAACAATGATACTTAAGACCCTACTACTCCCCTTACTCCCCTTCGGCTAAACGTTTTAGAATTGGAAAACATTTCAGTTTGTAAGATTATTATTAGAACTCGATGTATTTATAATTTGAACGGAGGGTTAAATGCATACATGGCGCTATTTATTTATAAACGGTATAAACCACAAAACGAAGAGACGTTTGTATAGTAGCATACTACTTTTATGTTTTTTTTTTTTAATTTTGAATAAGCAGAGCAGCATGCAATCCACGTGATGGTTAGTGGTCAGTGCCGCCCATATGTCAGCAACTTCATATAGAACAGAGGTTATATCTGAAGTCAATCACAGATGCGTTGCTACTCCCGAGCATTAAAATGGTCGCCTCATGTTAAAGTAAGCCGGCAATCACACCCATTCACGGAAACGCAAGAACAGCTTAACGCTAGAATAGGTGTGGCGGTGGAACTTCTCCGTCCGAACTATACTCATTTTACCACCTGGCAACTCTAACCACTACCACCTTGTTATTTTAAATGTTGTTATTTTGGTATCCAATCGTTACTAACGAACCAAAGAAGAATTATTACAGAAAAAAATACATTTTACCGAAATTTAGGTAACAAACTTGCGATCGATTTGAGAGTAGGTGCTCACTGTCGTTCAACTTCATCTGCAATTAATGCAAAATTGGTAATTACAAAATAACATTAAGGTGCCATCTTAGATCTTTTTATTTTCCCTAAGGATCAAGTTAGAACGCTTCTTGAAGTGTGTAGTGTCTTTACTTTACCACATCAAACCAAAACACATCAGCCATTGACACCTATAGGTAAGGCAGATATATTGCACTGCCTCTGTTATGTAGATTTATTAAGAGCCTCAATTACAATGAAAAAAGCTAAAGTCTTCAACAATCACAGTATAACAATCTTCACAAAACATAAAACATGTTAAAATGAGTCGCGAGCACCGCAAGCGGAAACACAAGAAAGTTGGATGAAAATGGTACGAATTCGTTTCGAAAGTGCGATCGGAACATGTTAATTGCTGCATGAAAGACACATTATGTACGATTCTGCATTGGTATGCATTGTATAAATGGTACAAACAATACGGAACATCAATTCACTTTATTCTTTATTTTCATTTGAGTCAGCGATAGCCGAATGGTCTCGCATTCGAGAGTCCGAGGTTCGAATCCCAGGCACCACAGATTTTTCTAAAATTATGTGCGTATTAGAAGTTAATAATCACTACTTTTCGGCAAAGGAAAACATCGTGCGTAAACCTACACACCTGAGTTTTAAAAAAAGTTCTAAGGTGTGTGAAGTCTTCTTATTCGCACTTGGCGAGCGCGGTGGACTACGGCCAGAAATTCTCTCAATCTCAGAGAAGACCCGTGCCCAGCAGTGGACAATAATGAGTTGACGGTAATTCATTTTACTCCTGAGAACCAAGTTCAAACTTCGCCTCGGATAAGTAAATCTCCCTTGGAATACCATTGAGAACAAGCAAAGTGCACGCTTAACGTTGCTGAAATTGGTGTGGCGGTGGTCCAGACTCGAACCACGTACCACGGGGTTCTACCCCCCTTCTAAATCTTGGACTACACTGCTATCGTGAGTTTAATTTAAATGTAGGAATTATAACAATTTCATTAGATTCTCAAAAATAATTCACTACATGAAAATTACTAAAGAATCCACTTTTTTTCGCCGTCCACCCATTACCACCATTCGCATTCATATTATAAAATTAATAAAAATAACGACCAATATTTTATTACAACCCCGTAACATTACGATAGTCGATTTGTTTCAATATGGTCTAATTAAAGCCAGACGTTGGTCGTAGTCGCCACATACGAAAGTTCACAATGAATTCTCGGTTGATGTAAACCAAAAGCCTCTAATTAGAGAGAAGTGTAAACAATACGCATGGTTCAGTTACAAACCGAAGTCTTCATTGAAACTTTCTATTTGCTAACAAACAATCCTTGAACTTGAATAACGAGTTTGTAACTTGTTTACGCCTTTTGTAGTCTGTCGAATGGCAAATTACCATCAATATTTGTATGTTAAAACCCGCATGGCTCAGCGGCCGCAATAATAGACGTGGGTGTGGTCAGTTCCGGGTTTATTTCCCCGGATAGACAGAAATCTAAATAAATTAATTTATGTATTTTTGTTTGCAAGGTTCAATATTAGTTTCTTGAAAGGACGAGAAATGTAAATATATATTTTTAAGAAGCTCGTAAATGAGGAATTTAGGAAGTTCAGTAAATGGAAATAATAATTTCTAGTGGTAGTAATACTTTCTAATGAAAGTAGAAAAAATGAGATATAAATGAAATTAATTAGAAATGAGATCCACGGACAGAAGAAATATTATTTTACAGAAGAAACCTTTGAATTATTTTTCAAAAAGAACGCAGTAAACTTAAAATCCATTAGTCAAAATTAAACGTATGTAGATCACTGAAACCGGCGCGAAGAATGAAGGAATTAGTTAGTTAACACATGTCTTATTCTACTATTTTTAGAGTGTCGTTAAATGAAGTCGTGTCGGGATACGCCATAATAAATCGTCATCAACACAGTTGAGACAAATCTTAGACCGTTTTGAGAGAATGACAGGTGCTTTTATTTATGTGGTTCGTGTAAATCTTCTGGCTTGAAGGGTGTGGTGAGGGAGACATAAGAAGTGTTCTAACTTATTCATCAAGGTTAGTGATGCATCTGTGACCAACTTCAGGTAAGACTTGGCTTATGTAGGATTAATTACATATGTAATGGGCTGCCATCAATGGCCATCTTTCCTGAACGGTAGTGACTATTAATGAGGTGGACTGCATGCTGTTTTTCTACTTAAATATTATTAAAAAAAAATGGTATACAATGTTATGAACGTTGGTCGTAGTAAAAATAATTTTATGCAAGCTCATATTATTCTTGGTCGTAATCATATTAGCAGTCGGTAGACGTCGGTGGACTCATGGGCCGTTTGAAAATATTCAGTGGAGGATAAAATGCACTTACGTGAGCATGAGCGTAGCTATAGGTGTTGTTAGATATAGCTATTTTTATGGAGTACAATGACGGTAGTCGGCAAAACAAGAAAATGAGGATTTTGCCACTGTGAAATCCCTATTTCACCTATGGTACTAGTATACATACATATATTTATTACTAGTACCATATATTTATTACTAGTACCATATATTTATTACTAGTACCATATATTTATTACTAGAACCATTATTTGACGACCCGCGTGGCGGAGCGGTTACCATACCGATCTGACACGCAGTGGGTCCCGGGTTCGATCCCTGGCCAGACAGAAATCTGTATGATGAGTTTAGGTTTCTTTTCTGGGTCTGGGAGTTTGTGTATACGTCTTACATATTTTAGTTCTAGACTCGTTATTTACATATTTTAGTTCTAGACTCTATCTAGAACTAAAATACATATGTAAACAAACGCCTAGGTTTAGCGATCTACTTGGTACAGCCAATTGCAGTAAGTTAAAATTAGTTATTACCTACATATGACTGCTATAATTAGATTTTTATTGTTCAGACTACAACGAACTACAACAGTCGTAATCCGGTTTCTTATTTATCTCAATGTAATCAGCTTACTTAATAAGCTAAATTAGTTTCACATGTTTTTTATTAAGTCCGCCTAAGCTTCACCAAATTGAGCAAACACTATCATATTCTTTATTATTCTATTTATGAAGGCTAAAATTAGCTATATGATAGTTTAGACCTACTTTTAGCCTTCATAAATAGGTTACACCCAGCTATAGCCGGCTAAAACCAGGCACAGCTGCGCTTTGGCGTTTATCTTAGTCGTGACATCTATATATGTATATACATGCACATATGGAGTTACATCAAAGTCAGCTCTAAAGTTACCCAGATTAGACAAATAAACTGATAACATATACCCCGTAGACTCCGGGTAAAGTAGACTATAAAGGGATACATCTGAAACAGTTATGATGCGACTATCATAGGAAGATATAAATCTTTAGTAAACAAATATATAATGATAATTCATGTAAAAATATAAAATATGTGGTGTGAATTAGACGCGGGATCTCGTGTTTCATAAATAAGCGATGTATGTCTGTATGTACCAATTACCAATTCTCGTTTCACAAATTATCTAGGGCCACGCCAGTCACCGCCGTCGGCTTGCCAATCAACCGTTATGGAACATTTACCATCAGTTTTGTTTCGTGATTGTATAAAAAAGCTAATTTGACTGGCAATCATTCGCACCGATGTAATCGGCTCTCATTTGGACAGTTAGTCTTGCGTGCTTGCCTAATAAGTGGTCTCTGAATCTTTGATGTACCGATGGATGTAATAATGCTAATAAGTTGCTATCTTTATGACCACAGGCTACATCGAAAATAATATACTTATGAAACGTTGACTCTGTATTATTCGACCTGGGAGGTGCCACTTCCACACTTGTTCCTAGCGTGAAGCAATTCTTGCGCTTCGTCCTCAGGAGTGGCTATTAGTGATGAAACTTAGTCTTTTAAGTCCTATTCAAAGATTCATCTTATATTTACCAACTCAGACTCGACTAGTTTTTTTACGATTTTAAGTCTTGAGTCAAAGATTAAGTCGAAGTCTTTTATCCATAAGACTTCATAAGTCTCTACAGGATTTCTTTAAATTGGCACGTTTATTAGATTTTTTTTTCTACCTGCAGGATGGATATTGAAAGTATGTACTTTACGTATAACCGCTTCCTTTAGCTTATGCGACTTAAACGACTCCGACAAGCATAAACAACTGAGACGCGAATCCTAAACCTAAGAGGACTCGACAACTGAGTCTTCATTTTAAGACCGAGTCTTGAAATTTGATTCCATTCTTTTTTATAAGACTTAAAAGACTAAATATCTTTAATCACTAGTGGCAATACATCAGTATCAGTCCATATGTAACCCATGCTTATTTATCCACATCGTTATGGATTTTGAGTCGTGATGGATGAATTACTCACGTTGACAGTTTTTATTAAGTGACAAATTTTATAACACGAAGTGTGGATAGGAATTACAAACAAATCTATTTACGATGTAAATACAAGGAGTTTTACATACAATTTTATCGTAAAGCGCATTCTCGTACGCCTCCAAGCCAGTTACGCTTGACACATTTCGAATAACAATACCTTATTTGCCATGCAACAGCGCAAAATGTCTCTGATCATTTCGTGCAGTAAATGCAAAGTGATTGAACAAATTTTAAATTGTACGTTTTATTGAACACGATGTACATTCAAAAGAAAATTCTGTAGAAACTTATCTGTCTCATTAATATTACGAGCTAATCCATAAATTACTGGATTGCAATTTTAGCTGAGTTTTCAGTTACAAATGTTGGAACCTTACTAACAATAACACAGTAAAACAAACAGTGATTTTATATATTTACGGGTGCAAGCGACACCGCTCGCGTTATGTGGGAACGCTAACTATATTAAGGATACCTTACATTGTTTCCTGTGCCCTGAAACCGCTATCAAAATCGATTCAGCTGTTTCTAAGATCGCACTATACTGAAAGACAAAAATAAATATTGAGTATTGAAACCTAGTTGGCTGCATCGCCGTCTCGCAGCTAGGCGCGTGCCAAGCAGCTTAAAAAAGATCAGTAATTTTAAAATTATATATATATACATTTGGAGCTGTTAAAGACTGTCAATATAAGCAAACAAATAATTGCTTCCGCATACTAATAAACCCTTTAAGAAAATTTTAGTTGAAAAAAATTACATTTTATACATACAATTACACAAAATGACATTTTAAGAATGTTAATGCCAATGAATATACACTAACAATTAAATAAAATCTTTTGCGTTAACTATTAGCTCGTAAAAAAACAATCTTATTATCTTATCAATATATAAGAAAATTTAAGTTTAAAAATGCAGTGATTTTAAAATCATACATATTTTAAAACAGTTAATGCCAAAAAATATACACAAACAATGAAATAAATTGCTTACGTAAATTATCAAACCGAATAAACCGTATTATGTTACCATCATTTAAAATAAATGTACGTTAAGAAATGTGGGTTATTCTAAAATTACAGACATTTAAGACTGTTAATTTAAATTAATATTTGTACACAAATTAAAATTGCGAAAAGTGTTAAACAATAAAAAATCGATCTTCTTATTTTCTTACTATCACAGATCTTTACCCCAGCCAGCGCGCCGTAGACAGTTAGTCAGCACTAGCGTTGAAAACCCTCCAAGATTCCTTTGTCACCCACAAAAGCCTTTGAACCCGTGCGTAGGCACGTGTCACATCGCTAAGAGTACCTTGGTACAGGGTACACTGCAATTGTATGTCGTAGTTTGTGCTTACTGGGACTAATTTGAACGGTTCTTATCACGTTCATCACGTTTACTCTTTTAGTTCGACTAATTTGAGTGGTTTCAACGTTCATCACGTGATGTTGGACTCACCAAAGAAACAAGTTAATTATTAGTAAACGAGGCTGTAGGTATTGTTGATTCAAAATTATATTAAGATATATCAAGAAAAATAAGAGTATTCTGTTGGTCACAAACAAAATAGAAGTTTCGATTTTATATTAATGCCTTTGTATTCGAAGTTTTCGAAGAAATGTCGTAATCCTGATTAAATTAAAAAACAAAATTGCATCTGCGTCTTTGCAAAATGAAACCCTAATGCCAAAATGGGCTTGTTACGAAGGTGTTGTTCCCACACTTACTCTAGATATACACGGAAACGATGTAGCGAATTCGCGCCACAAATAAAAAATCTCTCATATTTAGTTTGTTAAAAAAAAACTAACGATCCCTTATTCAAGCTTCCAAAGGTTCTTTTATGTGACAAAATCAGGCTCAACCCCGCCTAGCTAACAAAGGACACGCTCGCTGACCCACTTCCATGTTTTGAATTGTGAAAGTCCTTTTGGCGTCAGCCGAATAATAAATAACGTCTTCCTATATCTAAACAGCAGCCCTGTGGGATCTAGGTTCAAATCCTACGCACACCTTTTGTTTATCGAAATTACATGTGTGTTAGGAATTAATAACCAACACTTTACGTTATACGTTATAAAATTATTAATTAAAATGATAAGCTTTGAAAAAAAACATCCTTACTGCTCCCCTATGTGAGATATATAGGTACATTCTGTTCAAAACCTAATCCTTCTAGTCTGACAGTAAACTGTAAACGTTGTGTCTAAAATAAAATGATGTGTCTATAAAGACAAGTCTGTATTGTAAAATTTTCATTGTAAAATTAGTATTATTTTTATACAAATTATAGCCTACAATGCCTTTTTACCGCGATTTAAAAACTTGCTTTGGGTTTTTTCTGTGTTGATGGGATTTTATGATTTATTTCCCAGCTTCTCGATGAACTTTAATGCGATTTTAAACTATTAGACGACAATAATATAAATGTAACATTTTTGTTTTTATTTTACCTTTCTAAATTTGTATATTTCTAACCGGTCCGCTATCTTCATATCTAGGACTCACATGCAAATTACCAATAAATTTGCATATTACCAATCCGTAGGTTACCGATTATTGTGAAGAAATTTTACGCGAGTTTCATAATTCCAATATAAGGCTTGCAATACATTAAATATACAGTACTTTATTACTTCCGACTGCATCTGACACACTTATTTTCGCATTACCCAAATACATATACCCAATAAAATATTTTTTTTATATTAATTCAAAATATCTGTCATTATGTAAGGACTTTTTGCCACTGAGAAAACATAAAAACCCGTTTTTAATTTTTCTGTACAAAAAAACGTCTATATGTATTTTGACAGAACTTTTACATACAATGTTTAAAACCTGATTTAAAAATTTAAAATATTAAATACTATTTTAATTGAAAATATAGCTACTCTTATTTATGAACAGAAATTGACACATCGTACGGTGAGATTAATAGGGACCTAATACGAAAGTTACATTTTGTGAGAATCACAAAATTGTGATCGCATTTATAAGGAGTTTCTTAAAACGCGTATTTCTTGAAGTGATGTAACATGTATGTTTGTCCTTTTCTATTACGAAATCGATATTTTTAATTCGTTAGACGATAGACTACGTTATAAGTAGATTCAAAGAATTAACAAAAATTGCCGAAATTTGGAATTCGGTCCCTCTCGTTCACACTAGTGATATATTATAACAAAATAAGTTTTCAAGCGAAAAATAAATGGAATTACTTCATGCCTTCATACAAAAAGAATAAAAAAACGTATCTACCCATGAACCAGTTTGAACATTGAATAAGTCCTAAGAATTATAACTAGTCAACTTTTTACGTCTACCGTGACTCATGTTTGATTATAACATGTCGTCATCGAATGTAGACAAAAAAATATAGGAAACGGACTTATTATTTGACCATGTGAACTATAAAAACTAAACGAGAATCATAACAAAAAGTTAAATGAAATTATGTGATACAATTTAGATATATTAAAGCCTGTGAATCGAGCAAGATGAAAAAAAATATTTAATAATAGGTCTTTATTCAACTTTTGTAAGTACAACTTTTTTGCTGTGTTTGAAAAACTTAGCAAAACAAACTAAATAAGTCACGCAACTGAAACTCATAGAACTGTGTAAAATGGCGACTAATCTAAAAAACATGATTACAAATTTTGTTTTAGTTTACGCCAAGTGATTAAAAAACTAATTAGGAAATGTATCATTTGTCCTTGGTGGATTGTGCAGCGTGTTGTCTTTGTTACAAGTAATTAAATTTAAATCTCTTTAATTCAATCTAGCTGTTTACGTAATAACGTATTGCATTGCTAACTTTTTTAACGCTGAGAAATCTTCGTGGATTCCCTTCTCCCGGGAGTAAGTCGGACTGACTCCTCAGGCTAAAACTCCGCGACGTTCTTTTGTCCGCTTGGTCTCGGGTCACAAGAAAGCTTAAGCATTAGTGGTAACACCGACCACGTCCCGATAAAAAGGGGTTTCAGTGATGTCATCCTACGAATTACATTATAATAAAAAAAAATATTATACATAAACTAAATTTAAATTTATTCTTCGACTTAGGACTTAGACACAGGTAATAAAAATAATACTTTACGCATAAATTATATGCCTATTTGGAATAAAGTAAAATCTTTTAACTTACCTTAAAACAACAAGACCAATTAACGATGGAACTGCGTGGTAGGGCGTTGCTGCATTATTAATTATATGGATACATCAGAAGGCTATCGAGACTTGTTTCACTATAGTTGTAAACGAAAACGAGTCCGACTATATACAGAAATCCCACGAATTAATTCTTCTTGTATACTGAAGAGAAACTTCATTACACAACAAAATTTCTTCCATCGAAATAGCGAAAGCAATTAGTCACTTAGTCATACAGCTGTACCTACTCTTATCTATACTACGGCTTAAGAATAGTGTTTATGTAATCCAATGTGTGAGCCAAGTTATCTCGTTCCTAGATGGTTCGATACAAATTCAATTACACGAAACATCGATACTTAGATTAAGATTGACAGATACCTATTATATACAACACAATTTTAAAAGAACCGCAGTAAAACAACTACAACAATAAAAGTTTGAAATATGTTTGAAATGCTGCTGAATATGACATAATTATTTTGATATTTAGGATAGATCTTGAACGTTTTAACAATATACATACATATTAACAAAAACTATTTTGTGAATAGCTTATTCAGATATGAAAATAAACTATTAATTGCACAATTATTTTATTTATTAATACTTATAGTAAAAAATAGTAAAAAAAAGTAGTTTGAACAAGTGATTGGTACATATTAATATGGTGTTCGGAGATTTTTTTGACGAAATCGATTTAAAAGGTATATATCTAGTTATTACTACCTATGGCGATGACACCGCCGCTGTTAGACTACGGAGAGCTCTACCATTTAAAATATCCGTATTAAAAAACAAAGAAAGGTATAAACAATCACTTTAGATGTATAATATTAAGGTAGCTATTTTAATTCTGATCATAATTTGATAACTTTGGAAACAAAATATTATACTTTATCACTTTATGGCTATCTAGAGATCGCAAATATAGGATCGAAAACTATCAAGTTAAAACGATAGGACATAGTTAAGATTAGTAGTTTAGAAATTATGTTACAAAGGATATAATATAAACATAACATATTAGTTTCGTAGTACTCGGGTTATTAGTAATAACCTACAATGAGCTACATTACTAATAACCTTATTAGTAATGTAGCTCACACATACATAAACGATTTTTACAATAAAAAACCCTTTTTTTGGAGTAGGCCTGACCTTGTTGCGGTTATGTAAACAAAAATGTAGGTAGCCTCTACGGAGCAATAAAGAAAATTTTGCGATACGACTGGGAATACGCAGTAAAGAAACAATGCGTACCTACTCTTTCCCTGTGCCCCTTATAAATTCCGACAAAGACATGTATATTCTACTATCCAAATATTTATACAGCTTATTTTGTTGATTAAATTTCATAAAACATTCGTTTCAAGATCTCTTAATATTAAATGTGGTATAATATTTCTTCGTAGCCTATTATATTACTTCTTCGAGGGGTTACAAGATACAACTTACATTTTAATATATCACAAATCAGTGTTTTTCATGGATCGTGGAGGATACCCCTTAGGTATGTATGTATGAGGTATGTTTTATGTACTACATTATGTATTTAAACGATAACCTAATTATAGATTCCATATTTATAAGGTCATTAAACAACAAACCTTTTTACATACTATTTTTACATATTACTGTCGTGCCATAAGTAAATATTCAATATCTAATAGATAAATTTAGAAACGTGCTGTACAGACGGTTAAATAACTTTGCAGACAAATAATACAGTTTTAACAGAATTTAAAATCTTAATTGTTTAAATTTAATTTAAATAATTTTAATTGTTTGTAGAAAAGTTTTACGTAGAAAGCACCGCTTGAATACATAAAATACCGCAACCTTAGAATTTATACGAAAGTTACTGGGATATTTGTCTATTGGTAATCCGGTAACTTGTAAGCACGTATAGAAATCGACCAAGCCAGGTTGTTATTAT